>PVIA01012354.1:0-38243 GCA_004024845.1 Tonatia bakeri
ATTGCTATAGAATTACCCTGTTATTCCTAATACCGTTTTTTGTTTTCAAACCTTTTTCTACTACTAATAGAATCACTCCAGCTTTCTTTCAATGGTTGTTAGCACCATATATATTTTTCCATCATTTTACTCTTCACTTATTTGTGCTTTTTATTTAAAGTGAGTTTCTTGTAGGCAGCATATATTTATGTTTTGTTTTTTAAAAACATGTGCTCTGACACATTTAGTTTTGGCAAGTTTAGACCACTTACATTAACGTGATTATCAACATAGTTGGGGTAAAATCTACCCCCATGC
The DNA here is from genome assembly GCA_004024845.1 of Tonatia bakeri. NCBI lineage: Eukaryota > Metazoa > Chordata > Mammalia > Chiroptera > Phyllostomidae > Tonatia > Tonatia bakeri. The sequence continues at coordinate 298 of PVIA01012354.1, forward strand.
TGTTTGTCTCCTGTTTCTCCAGTCTGTTCTTTGTTCCATTATCCTCTTTTTCTTGATTGATTTTTTAATGACTCCATTTTATCCCCATTATTGACTCATCAGTTATAACTCTTACATGTTTTGCTATTTTTGAGACTTTTTATTCTTTTGTGTAGAACCAGCTTTCTACCTAGTATCATCTTTCTCTTTGAAGGGTTTTACTTAACATATCTTGTAGTACAGTTCTACTGATGATGAACTTGTTCAAATTTTTTTGTCAGAACAAAAAGCCTTTAAGCTCCCTTTATTTTGGAAATATGTATTTTTTCTGATTATAGAATTCTGGCTTGTTAGCCTCCCCAGTAATTTAAAGATGTTATTCTACTATCTTCAGGCTTGCATTGTTTCTGACAAGAAATTTGTTCCCATTCTTACCTTGTTCCTCCATCATGTTTGTTTTTTCTAGGTTTTTTCCTTTTAAAGGTTTTCTCTCTTTACTTGTTTTAAGCAATTCAATTATAGTGTGCATTGGTGTAGTTTCCTTTATGTTTCTTGTGTTTGGACTTAATTGAGATCCTTGCATTTGTAAGTTTTAGTTTTTATAAACTTTGTAAGTTTTCTGGCTATCATTTATTTAAAAATTTTCTTCTATACCTTCTGTCTATTATCTTCTTGGAATTCTAATCGCATATACATTCAGCCATTTGTAGTTGTCCCATAGTTCACTGTTTCTATGTGTGTGTTTTTTTTTTTTTAGTTTTTCTTGTGTTTCATTGTGGATAGTTTCTATTTTACATCTTTAAGTTCACTAATCTTTTTTCTACAGTGTTTAATTTGCTGTTAATCTTATTCAGTGTATCTTTCATCTTAGATATTGTAAATTTTATCTCTAGAAGTTTGAATTAGGTTTTTTAATATTTCTCATGTTTCTACTTAATGTGACCAATGTTTCTCCAAGCTTCTAGAAAATATAGAATAATTTATACCTACTCTTTTAATATTCTTGTCTGTAATTCTAAAATTTGTGTTAGTTCAATTACTTGATTTCTCTTCTTATTGTGAGTTGTAGTTTCCTGCTTTGTCATATGCCTGGTAATTTTTGATTGGATGTCAGACATTATAAATTTTACCTTATTTGATTCTACATATTTTCATATATCTGTAAATATTCTTTCTTTATTTCATTTGGGAAGACAGTTAAATTGCTTGAAGAAAGTTTGATTGTTTTTTTTTCAGATTTTAAGCTTTATTAGTTAGAACCAAAACATTGTTTAGTCTAGTGCTAATTTTTCCCTCCTACTGTGTCAACACATTTCAGTTAACTTTGCCCAGTTCCCTGTGAATCTTCATTTCCTTCTCCTCTTTCCCTTCCTCCTCCTTCCAGAAATTTATTTGTTAAAGAATTGGGGTTACTCTTTTAAAGAGTTTTCATGCTGTATATTTTACTGATTGCATTTTCATGGACTGATTTAATATATTCTTTTTTTCATTTTCCATAACATTAGTAATTACATGTAGAGACTCGAGCAGGTCCAGTCTTGGTGTTTTGGCTAGGCTACTCCACAGGTAGTGGTGTGAACTTTCACTAAGAGGCACATTATAGATGGCATCCATTTTTATGATTTTTGCAGTCATCGGTAATTATTGTCTAAATCTATTTATAAGGCACTGCAGAATGATGTATTAAAAATTCTATTATACTTTATTTGTAAGTGGAGATAATCTATAAACAGAACCTACCTATTACTAACCTGTTTGTCTGAGGAATTTATCCTATAAGAAAGGCAGAAAATATACTTAATCCCTTTTCTTTATTTACCAAATTTCAGTGTAAGTAATTAACTTTCTAATGTCCTTCCAAGGTTGTCAACAAGTTGCTATTTTCTCATCATTTCATTATTAACTCATGAACTTAAATTAATTTTTATTGTTGAGAAGCCTGATTTCTATAAGATACCCACTTTTGGGGTTTCTTTGCAGATCCACTAAGACTGAAATCTTCTTTAGCCACTCTTAAGACACAGCACCAAGATAATTCTCATGGGAGACCCCAAGGTCTGAAATCTCCACAGTATTTGAATGTTATCTCATTGTTTCTGATGTCATAAGCATTTTGTAGTACCTAATAAATTATTATATTTTTAATTAGTCTGAGGTAATTTAGATAGTATAATTATTCAAAGAAAATTAGTTATGGGTAATATAAAATACCTTTATTTTTTAAATCTTTGCTAGCCATGGTATTTGGCTAAATGGTATTTGGGAAGTTAAGCTACATATATATGTGAGAAAACATTTTAATGCTTCTTATAGAACTGAAATACTTTCAGACTTGACAGGGAACTAATAATTGCTTAATTGAATCTACAAAATAATTTGCCTAATTGCTCTAATCAAAGTTGAAATTGAAAAAAATTCCATTATTTTTTAAGATTTTAATCATCTACTTTAATTAACATTTTGAGAGCCTGAATCGTAATTGTTAATTAAAGAGATTAATTTCTTTATATTGTGTGTAATTAACTTAAACTCTGATAAGTCTTAGCATATAGAATATTTGTGTCTCAATTTCTTGGAGTGTGTTTGATAAGTAATTGCAACTAACTTATCAACTTGTAAGGCATTACTAATTATTTATCCTTGTAATTTCAAATATTTTAAAATTGCAATTGGTTGAACTGATAAAACCAGAAGTGGGATTTGAGGCCAGCCCTGTTTTATTCTTTCAATAATTGCAAAGTCCAAATCCTGTTAACAATACCAATAACCTCTTCTTGTGGTTGTTGGAAGAATTAAATGAGATAATATATCAAAGTGCTTAGCATATAATAGTTCTGCAAAACTGTTAGTGTCTTTCCTTACTACTTTCCATACATAGAACACCAATTTTCTTCTAATTACATTTTCTCAACAATTTCCAAAAGGGTGATTCTCCTATACAATCAAATACTTCTTTAGTATCTATTGTTAGTGTTAAGTTGTATTATGTGTATAATTTAGAGTAGCACTTTAATTTAAAGATAAATAAATAATTTATGTGTAATTGGTTTTAATCTTGGTAAATATATTTCCTGATTATATTGTAGAATCTGTTTGCTGACAAATTCATTCCTTAGTTAATGATATATAACATCTTTGTTGAAACTATGGGGCACAGCTCTATCACTTAATGTGCTAAATTGCATAGACTTATTCTTTTTTATTGAAATATAAATGACATATATCATCATATTAGTTTCAGATGTACAACGTAACATTTGATATTTTTTTCAATTATTAAATGATCACCACAGTAAGTCTAGTTAACTTCCATGCATGGACTCTTTCTGATTAATGATAGTTATGCTGAGAATTAAAACAATCTTCGATAAAGTCATCCTATCCCTAGTATCTCTTTGTATTTAAGGTATTTAGAAACTCTTTCTAGTTTTTGCCATGGTTGGAACATGGAGAAATCTTTTGTGAGTGTAAGATAAGTGTAGGTAAGTGAGGTTATATACACTTATTTATATCAAAGGACTCTGCTAGTTATAGAGAATACAGAAATAGAGTAATGTTTTGTAAACTTCTGATACATATTTACTCAGGTATTGGATATCTGTCTTTCACTTTTTAAAAATTAAATGTTTGATTATGAACTTTTTCTGAAGAGAGACACTGGTTACTAGTTGATTCAACTCCTTCTCCTTCATGCAAACTACTTGGCTGCATTACACTTATGTTTTCTTCCAAGAATGGTAATCAAACAATTTTCTTCCTAAGCTTCCTATTGGCCTGTCTGGTCTCAGTAGGCTTGTGTACTGTCCTAATGCCCACACTTTCGCCAAACTGACATAATTTTTTTTAAAATCTATTTTAAAATAGGCTATACTGATACACTTTTCTCAATTGTATTTTTAAATGCACTTAGAAAATATTTGTAAGACTTCACATGAAAAACTTCAAAAAGTTAATGATTTACTGGAAAACCTACACCTACTATCATACAATAAAGTAAAATTAGTTTAACTTTTGATCTAATGCCTCATCTATCATTCACATTTTGGGAGTAAAAAGTTTTAGGAAACCAAGGTCATGGTCAAAATAGAAACTACCTTAACCATGAAGGTTAACTAAAAATATAACATAACATAACATAACATAACATAACATAACATAACATCACATCACATCACATCACAACATAAAACATAACATCACATCACATCACATCACATCACATCACATCACATCACAACATAAAACATAACATAACATAACATAACATAACATCACATCACATCACAACATAAAACATAACATAACATCACATCACATCACATCACAACATAAAACATAACATAACATAACATAACATAACATAACATAAAATACAACAACAAAAAACAAACCAAAAATCTTACAAACAAAAGAATACCAAAAGGAATGGTTATAATCCATTTTGAAGTTGTATGTGGAGGTAAATAAAATATATAAGATCTTACATATGGTTTTACACTCCTTTAAGGGTTGTGAGAATATGGCATATATTTATAATAGGAGAAAATATAATAAAACTTTTTGAAGAAAGGATTGAAGTTGTTCTCTGTGAGAACACAGTATGAGTAGGTACTTCTCTGAGAGACTATATATAGGTAGCTGTCTACTCACTGACCCAGAGTCATTTCATTTTCCCAGAGTTTTCAGAAGAAAGAGATTTTTTTATTTTTGCTTTAACTGTCATACACAATAGAAATTTGTATGATTTTTCAAACATGTGAGGACATTGGGGACACAAATTAAGAATTGTGTTATTTGTTCATCCAACTGTTTTAAATAGAACTCTGAAGCACTAATCTTTGGGACATGCTTCAAACTATTATTAAACCACTGTCCCAAAGCCATAAGCTGATTCTTACATTTCATTCATTGATTCATTTAGTAAACAAACATTTGTTGAGTACCTAGTATTTACTGAACACTATTCAAGATGCTGGGGATTCACCAAAAATGGATCGGCATCTCTGGCCTCATAGAGCTCCTTGAGAATGCTCTCGGCTCATCTTGGGTTGTGGCAGGTGCTGAGAAGGGAGCACGCAGGAGGATGTGCTGCAGGGCTGGAGGCTGGGGGTCACACCTGGGCAATTGAGTTGGGGGGTTTTAGCTGAGTCCTGAAGGGTGTTGAAATCACCTCTACTCTCTCCAGCCTCGGAGCAGCATGCTTCCTCTGCCCGCTTGTCCCTCGTCCCTGCTCCTTCCACTCCATCTTATCCTTCAAGATGCAATTCACTTGTTTTATCTTTCTGGAAGCTGTCTGGGATTTCACAGTCAGATTGCCTTTTTTCTGTCTCCCGGAGACAGAAAAAAATACAAAAGAATTATTGTATTATTTTTTAATCACAGTATTTGTCACATAGTATTGTGATTTTGCATCACTGCCAGCCTTAGTAGATGAGCCATCATTTGAGCCCTAAGGCAATTTTCGTCAAGTAGGAAACTTTTATAAGTCAATGCCATGTGGGCAGAAATGCCATTGTGTGCCTAGCATATGCTAAGTACACAATAAAAATGTTTTGACTTAATGATGAATGATTAGGCCTTGTGTTTGTTATTGTCTGACTATCTCACCACTTCCTTTGAGCTGGTGGTCCCTAGTTGTTCTTACTAATAAATTGCCTTTAGTCTACATCATATCTGCTTTGGTTGAGTTTGTCAAACCTTTCAGCAATTCTTATAATAAAACTGCCCACCCTTTGTTGTGCATTCTGTTTTCAGCAAAAGCAACTATACACTGAAATATAAAGTAAAAGAAGCCATTCCTTTATAAAAGCTTCCTTTCAAACAATGGAATCATGGCAGTAAAATCTGGCTGTAGACATATATATAATAGTCAGGAAAATGAGAACCTTCCAGGTTAGATCTTTACCAGGGGTCATTTATAGTAACTGGAGCTTGAGGCACCAGAAAACATCCCATAAACAAGCAGAGCTCTACAGGCAATACTAGCAGAAAGAAATGTTTGCTTGTTTGTTTGTTTATTGCCAAACCTTGGTTTTCTCCTTTTCTACCCTCCTTGATCTACTTAGGGTAGCATTGCCTTAGACCAGGTGAGGTGAGCAGCATTTATGTACTTCCCACTCTGCTGTGGGGTGATCAGTTCCTTGGGCAGAGGGTATAGTCACAGGAATGCCTGAATGACGTTTAACTTCTGCGATGTCCAGGATTTGGTTGGCTTCTTCGGTCTCCCACATTCAGTGTTAATCTTTAAATCCTAACACTTTCATATTTAATATTGCCCCACAGGACTTGCTTCTTCTGTGCTTTGTAGTTGATCCTCACATCTCAGAACTTTGATATATTGTCTTGGAATTAGGAAAGTGTTAATTCTCTTTTTTATTGAATCTCCTTTTTTTCAATTTGCAAGATTTGGGCCAACTACTTTTATGTTAGGTATTAGCCTTGAAGAACTTAATATTTAATACAAACTCTTCATTTATAAAATAATGGACAGACCTCTCTAATTCTCTCCATACTTACTATCTTGGCTGCAACTAGGTTGATATTTCTAGAATTTTCTTTTGTAGTTCCACTCTGAAAAACAAATGAACAAAGAAAAGAAAACACGTGTACATATCCACACACATACCACGCATGGGGTTTCTTCCTTTGTTCATTATCACATTGTCCATTTTCAGGTTGGACTCTCTCTCTCTCTGTCAATCAGCTCAGTCTTCAATAGCCATTTCTGACATCTCCTCTTTTGCAATGCAGAACAGAGATCTTTGGGCTAATTTCTCTTTAAAACTGGATTTTGAATGTTTTCAACAAGAGATTGGCTTAGCTGGAATATCTTTTCCAAGTTATGCTGTTTTATTTTTCATCATAATATAGTGTTTTTAAATAGACTATGGATTCAGAATACTTGGGTTCAGTCTCAGCTCATTCACTTAGTGTGTGAAGATAGGCAGAACGTGAATGTCCACGGTCCAGTTTTCCAACCCATAAAATGCAGAAAACAACAGTACCTACCTCAAAGGGTTCTTGCGAGGCCTGAATGAGTTAACACAGCCAAAGCTTTCAGATTAGAGCCTGACATAGAACACTAACATATTACATGTTGATTATGATTAGTCTTACCTAACCATATTCTCAGTATTTCTGTCTTCACTTGAAGGGGAGTTGGGTAAAGAGGAGAGCTTCTGAATCTACAACTATTTTTTAAATTTATTTTTTATTGTTTTTTTTCCATTACCATTTATACCCCTTATATCCCACCCCCACAATCGCTGCACTGTTGCTCACTAACTCTGCCTTGCTCGTCATTACGTCTTCAGTGTCTAACAGACAGCCTGACACAGAGTAGGCACTCTGGGAATGTTTCTTCAATGAATAACTGAATTCTTTCTGACCGTGTTCTCAGACATTGGCTACCACTCTTTTGGATCTGTCATGCATTGCTTTGACCTCACAGGGCTGGTCTGGGTTGAAATGTCTTCTTCTTAATTCACGGCTCTTATCACAGGGAGGTCCAACCCTGTGCTTGTGAATCCCACAGACCACACTTAACCTGAATATTCTGTCTGCAGCTCTTTTGTGCCAGATCACCAAAGCCCCTTTCACAACAGGGATCTCTCCACATACAGGGTCTGACCTGATGGTAGAGTCCCATTTGGGCAGAGTAATGACCCATCATCAGTTTTTTTAAAAATATTTTATTTATTTATTTTTAGAGAGGGAAGGGAGAGAGAGAGAGAGAGAGAGAGAGAGAGAGAGAGAGAAAGAAAGATGAATGTGCGGTTGCTGGGGGACATGGCCTGCAACCTAGGCATGTGCCCTGACTGGGAATCGAACCTGTGATGCCTGGTTCACAGCCCTCACTCAATCCACTGAGCTACACCAGCCAGGGCGACCCATCATCAGTTTTAAGCCCCGAAAACAGCATTCAGGATGTAACTGTCAAGTCATTTCAGTCATTCTCTCTTGATAAGAAAAGGGGCCTGCATGCTGCCCCTTCTCCCCATTTCTCCTTTTTGTGTTCTGGCCTAAAGGTACCTGCTGGTTGACATTGATCACATTTCATTTGTTTTAATGGAAGTTGTCATTTACCTGCTTCTATTTCATGAATTTTAATTGTTATCTTTATTGATGTACCCAACACTATTTTACTCCTAGGTTAGGACCTCCTGAGACTCCTTGGGTGAGTGATTACCCAGCTGGGCCTTGGTTTTCTTTTGTATAAATTTAGAAGAATTTCTTTATTCAATTTCCTCAGTCTATTCGAGAGATTTTATGAGTAAAAACTAAGTAAATTAGATATTTTCACCTTTTCATTCCTTTCCTGTTCTCTGGTTAACTCTGTGGAAATTTCCGTAGAGATAACTTCCAGACAACTTTGTAGGAGAATAGAAGATGATGTTAATTTCTTTCTACTTATCTCCTAGGCAATCCTGTGCTCAGATAAGATTTGAAAATTCACTTCAAAGGAGACTGGCAGTTTCCCCTTGCCAGACTCCAGGAAACCAGCCTTCTCCTTCTCTTAACTTAGAAATTAATATTAATTTTTTGGTGCTTTGTCCTGGCAATTGACACCTGAATATTGTACTGTGTGATGTGAATAAACCAGGGTGATTTTTCAAAAAAAGTAAAATTTTTTGTCCTTCTTGCATCCCCTGTGTTACCCACATCTCCTTTGTTCAGTTGTTTCAGTCTTTTCCTTCCTTCCTTCCTTCCTTCCTTCCTTCCTTCCTTCCTTCCTTCCTTCCTTCCTTCCTTCCCTCCCTCCCCCCACCCCGCCCCTTTACTTTCTAGAAAGCACTCACTTAGCCTTTCCCGCCTCATGGCCTTCACACATTTTTCCCTCCGTCTGAAGTATTCTCTCCTGTTCATCCTCCCCAACTCCCTCCATTTCTTTTTAGCTCCTTATATAGCTTTAACTTCATCTTTCTTTGGCTCCTTTTCATTTTTCAAATCTTAATTTGTGTCATTCTTCAACATAGCCCTCTCGGACCCATTGGAAGTAGGTCATTCCTGTAAATCCCTATCATAGAGTCTTGTCCATTACAAATGTAGTTTTAATTGTATTTTGTAAACTTTAATTTTTGTTTCTTTTCTTACTTATCATCTGCTTCCAGCATGAAACTGTAAGTTCTGTGAAGACAGAGGCCATGCATTATTTATTTCCAGTGCATATCCATGCTGAGAGCATTATACTTACTCAATAAATGTTTGGTGAGTCAATAAAAGAGTGTTACTAGTACATTTTTAACAACATTATCTGTATTTACTGTTGCTTTCTTAGATTTCCTGTACTTCATCAGCTAGAGAGATGAAATCCATTACCAGGATAAAAAGAATCTTTTATGGAGTAAGTATTCCAAATCCATGTTTTTGAATATTTTATTTTTTAAATCTGAAAGATTTCTGCTTTTATATCTCTACTTTATCTGCAGATTGGAAACAGAGGAATCTACAAAGCCATCACTGAACTGGATATTCTTCTTTCCTGGATTAAACAATTCCTGGAAAGTATTAAGTAATGCAAGAAATTAAGCACATTGATTTAATTTTTATTTTGAAATATAATGAGAACAACTAGCAATAAATTTATAAATGTATTTCTTTTTAAAATTTTGTACATAGTACTGATGTCAATTTTGATTCAAAGTAGACTAGAGAAATTTGACAAAATAAAATTTTAGAGTACTTTCATTCTGAATATGTTTTGTTATTCCCAAGCACTTTGAATAAATTTAATTTAAAGGTACATAACTAGAATTAACTCATGCAATATTTGTTGAGTGAAATACAGACTTCTGGGATATAATATAATGTTATTAAGATGGAAGTAAATGCTATACATATGAATACTATCTACTTAAGGATTTGATAATTACTAATTATTCCCAGTATGCACTTAGCTCCTGGAAGATTTTGAATTTAATTAAATAAACTATTTTTTCTCCTGAATGTCATTTCTATGACAACATGCTAGAATTTCATTGAATACAATGGTAACAATCAGATAAGATCAAATAAGATACCCAAGTTGACTAACTTCTTGGAATGGTTTACTAGGAACATCTTTGCCAGACAACCTAAGCCACAAAGACCACAAATGATGCCAGAGTTTGACAACACTCCTTCTGGGTGCCGTACAATTAGGAATGTTGATAGAGGCCAAGTGAAAGTCTAGATGCAGCTCATATGCCACTACAGTAAACTTGTCATACTGTCTAAAAACCTTACTTGCACAGCTAGGCCTTCAGTTAAATGAATAATGTGGACTGACCGCTGTTTTGCATTAAACAGACTCTGCTTCATGGTTATTGGCATACTAGGCATGGGCAGTTTTAGACAGCAATTTGTGTGACAGCTAGGTTGCTTCCACAAAGCATTCATTGTGCCCCTGCTGTTCACAGACAACATTGTGCTTTGATGTTTTGTGATAAGAACAGGCTGGGCTTCCCCAAGGCCTTTGTGGATTTTGTCCTCCACACATCTTCTCTTCATTGCTTTCCTGCCATCCAGTTCTTTTTTTCAATCACATTGTCATTATCCTATTCACTATGACTACTCTCTCTCTTGTGATTGATCTCATATTCCAAAATTACCTCTTCGTTCCCTCCCCTCCTCCTTCATTCCTTCCCCATCAATACCCCATGGTCTCATGTCTTATCTCTATCTGGGGTCTCATTATTAGACAGATTCACATGAAGGAAAAGGTGTAGTGAGCCAAGGGAATTGGCAAGGACTCTTTCTTTATCGCACGTTGTTGAACTAGGTGTTCCCAGTGCAAGCTCCTGGGCCATCAGTAATGGGGTAACCTTGCTCCTGAGGGACCCTTGGTAAAAGGGATCAGAAATCCATCTCCTGGCTTTGCCATGGACCTGAGAAGAGGCAGTATAACCAAGGTCTCTCTTTGTCTCACCTTTAGGGCACTCAGTGTTTCCAGGAACAGGTACCCCCTCACAGCCTGGCGTCTCCTATCTTGGTTACAAACCATTCATAAGCTCCTCCATTACTTCATGACTCTAGACATCAGAGGGACTGAGAAATATTCATTTGCTGGTCAGCAAATTTCAGGTCCTTATGGATAAAATTTCACCTTTGTCCCCAAATACGTTTGGGTGATTGAATTCAATGTTTTTGATTGTTTCCCAAATTCTTTGGTTTGTCCATAATAATTAATAGGCTGCTAAACTCAGTCAGAAGCACTATAGAAATTTAAAAATCACCACCAAGTAAGAAATAAATATCCATGCACTGATGCCTATTCACAAATGAACTTTTCTCAAATGTCAAGGAAAAAAGCATGGTTTTAGCACATTTGAGTGAAGACTGGTATATGGAAAAGGTAGCTAGGAAGAGAGAAGCTGATGTCCTTGTGCACAGAGAAGAGAGTGTGTTAAGTGAGGTCACTGTGGGCTCAGGGTGAAGTTTTCCTTCTGATTTGCAGATCCCACTCCGGACTTTAGAGAACCAGAGACGGCTGCATTTTGGGAAATGGGTGCATACCCTGAACACCCACGAGATGCTCTATAAACCCCAAAGCCATTCACCATTTATAGGAAAAATTTCTTCTGGTAAATCCATCCTGGATCATACCTAGGAGACTAAATTTTCTGTTAAAATGTTTTGTCTGTCAGCATGATCAGAACTAGAGAAGTTGAATCTGTTCTTATCATAGGGCAGAGCAGAAGGAGCCCGAGTGCCAGCGAGTAGCCTGGAGTGGTAGAAAGAGCCCTCAGTAAGGTCAAGAGGCCTGGCAGTCTCAGCTTCCTTGCAGTCTTTGCCTGCATCATCAGAGGGCCAATCATAAAAAATACAGATGCCCTCCCAAGCCAACACCTCATTCCTTCATCACTTTGCTCTAAACCACTTTTCTCTCACTACCATGCTCATATTGACTTGTTTGTTTATTGACTCTCCCCACCATATCAAAATAAAGACTCTGTGGTAGGACTTTCGCCTGTGTGGTTTCTTGTAGGATCCCCAGCACACAGAACAGGACCTGAACACAGGGCACCACATAATTATATGGTGAGTGTATGAACCCATAAAATAATGGATTGCAGCCTTGGCCCTGCAGTTCTTAGGATGTGTGGCCAATGTCAAGTCACTTCACCTCCTGGGCCTCCATTTCTGGGTTGATCGTGACTGAATTAGCTTCCACAGGTGATCTACACAGACATCTGCACAGTGAGGGACTGTGGTCTCCTGTGTTCCAGCTACTCTGACCCCTCAGGGTCCCACACACTCTCCTCTCTTCCCACCAGCTAGCTGCTCCAACTCCATCTTCAAGCCCTACTTTGCCTGGTTAATTTTTCCTAATCCTTTAAGATTTCATTCAAACATCCTGCTGTTAATAGTTTTATATATGCTTTATTTCTTCATAGTACCTATCATAATTATAATTACTGGGTATATATTAAATGTTTGTCTTTCTCACTAGACTGTCCCTCTCTGATTCACTGCAGTTCAGCAAAGATCCTTATATTATAAATAGGAAGTGCCTGATAAATATTTATTGAATGAATAAGTAAATAAAATAGTAAGTCGAATTGGATAGACACAAGGTCTTTTCCAGCTTTGGCATTCTCTGCTGCCATACTTTCACTGGTTGGTGTGAACCTTGGGGAATGTAATATAATAGTGCTTCCCAGTTTGAGTCTTCTGAGAACACCTATATTATTTACATAACAGTGAGTTCAAATCAACACCTTTTTACTTGTTCTAAATAAAAGGTAATTGTAAATAAATATACGATTCTTTAAATGTGTTCCTAAACTTAAAAAAATATGTTCTTAACTAAAACATGTTCATTTGGGTAGCATGTAGAATCATCTTGCAAACACCAGGTAGAATGTGTCTCATACATTGGGAAACACTGCATTATAATGAGTTTCCACTGCCTCATTCGGGTCCAACTTAGAAATAGTTGGAAATTAAAACTTGATCATTTTAATCTACCCACAGATACCAGTTTAGAAAAAGTCAAACCAGTTTGGGTTTCAAACTGGTTTCAGAGCCGCTGTCATTATTTCCAGAGACCGAAGTACGAAAGCACACTCACCCAGTCAGTCATTCCATGGTGTGATGACTGTGGCCCTTGACAGAGGAGGCTGGGATGGAAGACAGCCCTTGGCCTTCCCCCATCAGCCCTCTGGGAGAGCACCTCTGCCCAGGTAGCATGGTAGATGAAGCTTCTCAGGGAGGGAGGTTGTGGAGTCACTCTCTTTCTTGTTCGCGAGGCTTCTGGAGTGGCTAGATGTACACATAGTGGTAGGAACAAAAAGCGAAAGCTCAGTCAGGCTGAGCAGAAGAAGTAGCAGAAAGTAAAGGCAGAACTGTGCTGCGAACTACTATGCATCATGAAATTTACTCATAAAAGTGGGGTTCTTCACTAATGGCTGTGAGTTATTAACAAAAATGAAAACCAGTCAATTCTAATGATTGTTTTTTCTCTCTTCGTGTCAAACTAAAACAAAAAGTACCACCTTGGTGATTTTGTAAAAAAAGATTTTATTTATTTATTTTTAGAGAGAGGGGAAGTGAGGGAGAAAGGGAGAGAAACATGCCTGCAACCCAGGCATGTGCCCTGAGTGGGAATCAAACCAGTGAGCTTTGGCTTTGCGGGGTTACACCCCACGAAATGGGCCACACCAGTCAGTGCCCTTGTTGGTGATTCTTATAAAAGTCAGAATAGTGGTTACTTTTGGGGAAAGGAAATGGCTTGGGAATGGAAAGGGACTCATGGAGGCTTCCAGGGTAGACATCCAATGATTCTTCATCTGAATGATGGTCACAGTTCTGTTCGTCTTATATTATTAAGTTATGCATTTATTTTGTGGGGTTTTGTTTTGCTTTTATATTTTACAATAAAAGTCTGAAGATCTGGAGCAAAACAAACAAACAAACAACTCCCCCCCCGATTAATTCTCTACACAGTTATTGAATGCTTACTATCTACAAGTCACATGGTCATGGTTGAGGTAGTAATAATAAATAAAACCCATAGTTTCTCTCTAGAAATTTAGGACCTAGGAGAAGAGGTAGGAAGATAATCACATTATGAAATGCAAACAATAATGGGGATATATAGAAAGTGTGGTGTGTGTAGGTCAGGACACACTGTGCCGAGAAAGTGAAGTTTGAGGTAATTTAGCCTTTAAGACTCAGGTGTTGCCTCTTCCAGCAAGCCTTCCTTGATCCCCTCCCCATAGCCCCTGCTCCCAGGCTGGGTCTGATGCCCCTTGCACAACATATTTTTAAAATAGAATTTATCATGTGGTTTGTTTTTCTGTTTGCTTGCCTAAATAAGACTGAGTTCTATGGTACATTTACATAATGGAATACTACACAGCCAAAAGAAAGGAGCTCCTATCCTTCAAGACAGCATGAATGGAACTGGAGAGCATCATGCTAAGTGAAATAACACAGGTGGTGAAAGACAAATACCATATGATCTCACCTATAAGTGGAACCTAGTCAACAAAACGAACAAGCAAGCAAAATATAACCAGAGACATTGAAATAAAGAACAAACTGACTGTAACTAGAGGAGAGGGGAGGGGGAATGCAGGGGAAAGAAGGGGAAGGGTCATCAATGAGCATGTATAAAGGAACCATGGACAAAGCCAAATGGGGCAAGGATTGAGGGTGGGAGGCAGAGGTGGGTGGGGCAGGGGAAAGTGGTAGTGGGAAAATGGAGACAACTATACTTGAACAACAACAATTAAAAAAAACCCTGAGTTGTATTCAGGGTTGTTTCCTTGGTGCTTGATGTACATCAGGAATTCAGTAAATATTTTTGCAATGAAACACTGGAGGAAAAGGATCGCAGTGAGGCTAGAAAAAGGAAAATGGATTTGGGAGATGTTTAGGAGGTAAAATTGATAGAACTTGGTGACTAACTCGTTAGGGTGGATTGGTGCTGAGGATGTAATCGAGGATGACTCATTTTCTAATGATTTGTAGTAAATGAGCACTCAGAAAAAAAATACATTGTAATGAAGACCTCCAGCCAAGATGAAGGTGTAGATAGATACACTTTGCCTCCTCGCACAACCGAAAGAAGGACAACAATTTAAAAAACAAAAAACAAATGCCAGAAAATTGAACTGTGTGGAAGTCTGACAACCAAGGAGTCAAAGAAGAAACATTCATCCAGACTGGTTGGAGAGGTGACGCAAAGATGGGGCAGAGAAGATGCATGGCAAGGCAGCAGCTGGTGTTCCCACATTTGCTTGTGGATAAATCAGGAGGAACAACTGGGATGCAAGATAGAGCACACAACCCAGGGTCCCAGTGTGGGGGAAATATAGGCTCAAAACCTCTGACTGTAAGAACATGTGAAGGTTGCAGTGGTGGGAGGAACTCCCAGACTCACAGGAGAGTTTGTTGGAGAGACCCACAGGGTCCTAGAATGTACAGAGACCCACCAACCAGTGAATCAGCACCAGAAGGGCCCAATTTGCTTGCAATGGGGGTGACATGGGTTGTTCCACCCTGACGAATACCTAAGGCTCCACCCCCCCTTACTACATAACAGGTCCGCTGATACAAAGAAATGTGGCCCATATGAAAGAACAGATCAAAGCTCCAAACAAGGAACTAAGTGATGAAAAGATAGCCAACCTTTCAGGTGCAGAGTTCAAAACACTGGTAATCAGGATGCTCACAGAAATGGTTGAGTGTGGTTGCAAAATAGAGGGAAAAGTGAAGGCTATGAAAAGTGAAGTAAAGAAAAATATACAGGGAACCAACAGTGAAGGGAAGGGAACTGGGACTCAAATCAATGATTTGGAGCAGAAGAAAGAAATGAACATTCAACCAGAACACAATGAAGACACACGAATTCAAAAAAATGAGGAGATGCTTAGGAACCTCTGGGACAACTTTAAACATTCCAACATCTGAATCATAGGGGTGCCAGAAGGAGAAGAGGAAGACCAAGAAATTGAAAAGTTACATGAAAAAATAATGAAGGAGAACTTCCCTATTTTGGCAAAGGAAATAGACTTCCAGGAAGTCCAGGAAGCTCAGAGAGTCCCAAAGAAGTTGAACCCAAGGAAGTGAACACTAAGGCACATCATAATTACATTACTCAAGATTAAAGATAAGGAAAGAATCTTAAAAGCAGCAAGAGAAAGGGACAGAGTTACCTACAAAGGAGTTCCAATAAGACTATCAGCTGATTTCTCAAAAGAAACCTTGCAGGCAAGAAGAGGCTGGAAAAATGTATGCAAAGTTATGAAAGGCAAGGATCTACATCCAAGATTACTCTATCCAGGAAAGCTATCATTTAGAATGGAAGGGCAGATAAAGTGCTTCCCAGACAAGGTAAAGCTAAAGGACTTCATCATCATCAAATCCTTATTATATGAAATGCCAAAGGGACTTATCTAAGAAAAAGAAGATCAAAACTATGAACAGTAAAATGACACCAAGCTCACGGGTATCAACAACTCAACCTAAAAAACAAAAACAAAAACAAAAGACCACTAAACAGAACAGGAACAGAATCACAGAAATGGAGATCACATGGTAGGTTATCAGTGGTAAGGGGGAGAGAGGAGAATGGGAGAAAAGGCACAGGGAACAAGAAGCATAATTTGTAGGTACAAAATAGACAGGGGGATGTTAAGAATAGTATAGGAAATGGAGAAGCCAAAAAACTTATATGTGTGACCCATGGACATGAACTTAGGGGTGGGGATGCTGGTGGGAGGGAGGTTGTAGGACAGAGGAGAATAAAAGAGAGAAAAAAATGGGGCAACAGTAATAGCATAATCAATAAAATATACTTTCAAAAAAAGAAAAAAGAAGAAGAAAATACAGTGTAATGAGATTCTAGCATTTCCTTTTGGCCAAACATACAAAAGCTTTGACATTTGAACTTTATAGGAGCATAGATCTCATAATTTGAAAGGACTAATTAGGCCGCATTGTCAAACTTTGTATCTTATACCAGAATCTTCTTAATAACACTGCTCCCATCTGGCATACACTTGACCACTTACAATTAAAGATTAATACCTCCTGGAAGAGCCCCTTCTATTTTTAAATAATCCTGCCTGTTAGAAAATTGTTTCTATTGGTCTGAAATCTAACCTCTTGAAACTTATCATATATTTTTCCTAGTTCCAAAATGTAGGGCGTAGAGTAATTCTGACCCGTCTTCCACCGGATGAGTGGATTAGTTAAGAGGTATGTTGGTCAAGAGGAGGCTCTGCCCCTTCCTTTTAAAGCTTCAAGCTGTAAGTTATATACACACCATGTGTTCACAGACCAGGGCCAGACTTAGAGAGTCACACTCAGTTGCAAGGGTGGTGGAAAATATTATCTTTATTTGAGGTGCATCCAGTTAAAAATTGAGGGTTCTAATAGGTATCAGATGACACAGCTACATATTAAATATTTGCAAACAGCCATCATTTCCTCTTGTTTCCACCTCAGCTTCCTCATCTCCTCCCGCCTCCTCTCTTCTCAGGCTGAATAGCTCCGCGTTTCCTACCTTTTCTCAGTCGGCAGGGCTTTGGGTGTTCTCCATAACTGGAGCTTATTCACTTCCCAGTGCATTCCAATGGTTCGTGATGAATTCCCAGTGAGTTCATTTCATAGCAACTCCTTTGCTTTTCTTTTATATTTTATTAGGGCTTTAAAAATTATAAAAATAATATATATGCTTGCTGTAAAATTGAAATAATATCAAAGCATATATTTTTAAAAAACCCTATTTTTCTGCCTCTCTATCTCCACCTTCCCTAGTGAGCCCATGATGGTGATTTGCTAGGGCTCTTCATATAATTTCTCTTTTTATCACCAACTATATACATATATATATATATTTTTTTTTCTTTCAGAAACAAAAATGGTACGACACAATTTGTTCTACCCTTCAACCAGCTCTTTCCGCTTAACACATCAGGGACATCTTCCCATATTAAACACGCGCGCGCGCACACACACACACACACACACACACACACACACTTCAAATAGCTGCAAAATATTCCATGTAATGAAAACAGCATAATTATTTAACTACTTCAGTTTCTTGTTTTGGGTTTTAGTCCATACAAAACAGGCTGTAATGACCATCTTTGTATGCATGTCCTGTTCTGTGCTTTCATTTTTACAGGAGTGCTTTCTAGAAGAAGGACTGCAGGGTCAAAGATATGCTAAACACTGCTACGTTGTTTTTCATGGTAATTCTTACATTGCTAATTTCCCCCACATTCTTCCTAGCACTGGGTATTATCAATATTTTAACATTTCTGCCAGCTTCATGGTTCAAAATGGCATCACATTGTTATAGTTGGCATTCCCCTGACAAGTTGGTCATCTTGTCACATGCGTATTCCATTTACAGTTTCTTTTTTTGAGATCTATACCCCTAAATGTCCTACAAGCCATATTCCACACTGCCAAGCAAGAGATTAGTATGTGGGTGGCTTCTCCCTGTGTGCCTCAGCTGAGATTGGGTTTGCTTTACCCTAACTCTCTGCTGCTTCAAGTGTTTGTGGGAGAAGCAAGCACCAGCCATACATGCAGATGTTTGCTTCTGCTGTGGAGGTAAAGATGGGGACTGAGAATCCTCCAGGATAAACCACCCCCACTTGCCCGTCCAAAGCTTCCCCCAAATTCTTCTGCTTTCCAACCCCCAAGACAGGACAGCCGCAATCCCAGTTTATTTGGGATGAGTCATACTTGCTCCACTTTCCCCAAAATAAACTCTGACCCATGCACTTGTAGCAGCCTTTGAGGATGAGGGATGGTACATTGGTGTCCTCTGGGCCCCCCTCTTCCTTCAGTTATTCATGCATCACTGGTTTTATGTTTTTTAACTAATTAGGGGGAGGATCTTCATAAATAAAGGTATTTGGCATAAAAAAGTATCCGAGAAGTGGCCATCCTCATTAAAACTGCACACCTCCTACCACGGCACCCCACAATCCTTTTCCCTCTTTCCATCGCATGCATCACCTTGTAACATACTGTACAAGTCACCTGTCTAGTATTCTTATTCAGTGTTGTCTGTCTTCCTCTACTAGGACTTAAGTTTCATGTGAGAGAGATTTTGGTATGATTTGTTTGCTGTAGTGTCTTCAGTACTGTAGTGTCTTAGTGTCTCCAGTACCTGCCTTATCCAGTAAGGATAAATACACGAGTGAATAAATACACGAGTGAGTGCTGGTGTGGTCAGAGATAAGGGGAAGGAGCCAGAGGACCCCTGTTGCCAGGAGTGTTGAAAATCCTAACCATGGTTGGTTCCTAATCTCATCTTCTAAGGCAGGATATAATCTCCTGCCAGGGAGTTGGTGAAATGGCTTCCCAACCATGTAGTTACATTTCTTTTAAACAGAACTGCTTTGAGCCCTGGCTGGTGTGGCTCAGTGGATTGAGTGCTGGTCTGAGAACCACAGGGTCACTGGTTTGATTCCCAGTCTAAAGCATATGCCTGGGTTGTAGATCCAGTGTCCAGTAGGGGGTATGTAGAGGCAACCACACATTGATGTTTCTGTCCTTCCCCTAAAAATAAATAAATAAAAATTTTAAAAACACAGAACCATTTTCCAAACTGTTGATTTGAAATGAGGCTCTACTGATTTTCTATTTTCTACTGACCCGTCTTATTTATGATTGAGTCCTGTCTAGTCTAGATCAGGCTTAGGGTGCCGTAGATAGCAAAGTCCTATCTGGGGCTCAGATATGGACAGCCAACAGTGTCAGTCGCCTTTGCACAGTAAGATGATATCTTGACTCTTTGGAATTGGAGAGAAAGCATTTTCTTCATAGGAAACAGGTCCCTTTAATACTTTTTAGCCATGGTAACTTTCAAAATTCCAGTAATGATTTCATGCAAAGTATAAGCTACACTTGATGGTGGAGCCCCAGCTTTTCACTCATATATTGTGGGTGAGACCCTACCATAGGGCTCCCTAGTCACAATGATTGCAGAATTCAGCAATGGGCCTGTGATCCAAGAAGGTCCAGTCAGAGTTAATTCCAGGGTTTGCTCCCTAGGGAGGGAGTCTCTCTGTTTTGTAAGCCTGGAACTTGAAAGGATGTAGGCTGAGCTACTACAGTCATGTCCCCACCATGCAGACAGAACCTGACTCAGAACCAAGCCAACACTTTAATCACTCAGGGTCTGGGAACCCACGTTACTCTGGGTCTCTCTCACTTGGGTGCTGCTTTTCAGTTGTTCAAGTGAGTTTGTATCTGAAAACCAAAAACTGGATGACCCCAGGGCTTGGTTTTGGGCCTCTGCTAATCTCTATTAGAGATCACCATTAGGTATATCCTATTCAACCCCAACAGCTTTAAATACTATCTGTGCACTAATTACTCCACTAATGTCTTCAGGCTGACTTACTCCTTAAATTCTATACTCACACATCCAGTTGAGTACTCAACATTTCCATGTAAGGCATCTCAATCATAAAATGCCCAAAACAGAAATTTTGTTTCTCTTTCTAAAAATCAATTCATCCTATAGTCTTCAGCAGCTTGGAAGCACAAGACAGAATAACATTATGGCTGAGCACACATACCCTGCAGCCAACAGAACCTGAATTCAAATATAGGCTGTAATGTAAAAGCTGAGTGAGCTCAATCTCACTAATCTTCCCTTCTCTTATCTGTGCAATAGGGGTGATGGATTGCCTCTATTGTGTCTATCTTAGAGCCATGGTAGCACATAATAAAATCTATAAAGCATGGGTTATTATTATTATATGCTAAATTACCACCTACTCAATTGTTAAAGCCAACAATTTACAGTTATCCTTGATTTTTTTCTCATCCCTTATATCACAAACCAAATTTATCAGTGTGTCTTTCAGTTGTATCTCCCAAATATGCCCCAGATTCTTCTTCTCCTGTCCTTATCGGTAAACCCTGCACTGTGTGACTGGCATCTCTGCAAAGGATATCCCCCACCCCTGCTCTGCTCCAGTCTGACTGTTCTAGTTGTTTCCACTCACCTCCTGCCCTTGAATCCAGCCTCTTCACAGCTTCCAGGAAGAACTTACAAAGTGCAAGTCAAAGCATGTTCCTTCCTTTTAGTGGCTTCCCTTATACTGAGAAAAAACTTTATCTGTCCTGGAGGTCCTACATGACCTGCCTAGCTTTTCTCACTGACCTGATCTTTTTGCTGACCTTTCTTGACATCTCTGTTTCTGAGACATTCAAGTGCACTGTCTGATGGCCTTGTACCTGCTATTTTATCTCCACGAAATGTCCTCCTCCAGTTCGTTGCACAGCTGGCTCCTTTCATTCATGTCTCAGCCCAAGTGTCCCTTCCTTCCCTATGATGTTCCTGACCATCTTCCTGAGAGTAGAGGTCTCGTCCAAACAGTGTGTGACTCTGCCTTTCTATTAAATGGTGGTATCTCTCTTGTTCTTCCTCCTGCCCCTGGCCTAGTTAGATGACTTCTCCGTATGGCACGATACCTGCAAAAGTCTTAGGATATGCCACTTATCACACTATGTTGCAAGCTTTGACTCCCTTGTCTAACTCTCTCACCAAATCAAGAGCTCATTAAGAGTGGAAATTATGCCTCACTGATCTTTATACTGCCAACATTTGATGAGAGCCTAGAACACAGTAGGGGCTAAAAAAACTCATAGGAATGAATTAATGAGGCATTGTGTATTACATGTAGCAAAGGCTGTGACAAGTTTGTCAGTGAAAGGAGGCATGATCAGGTCTTTGAGGATAACAGCAACAATTTGCAAAATAAAGGAGTTTTGAGGGAAATAATTCTTTCTATTAAACTGGTTAATTTGTGGCAGAAGAGTACACTGACTGAGAAGCATGAAGTAAATTTACTTTCTGTATAAGTTTCTAGTAGATGTTGGATCTTATAGACAGCTATCAGTTTCTTTTAGTCACTTATAATTTTCCGCTCAGTAGCTTCTAAATGAGGTAACTGAAGAATGTTTTGTTAGTTTCAGAACAGATTTTTAAAAAGAGTTTGGTTTAATCTGGAAGAGATTGAGTTTGTCACTTATTTTTGCAGTTTCTATTTTTAAAGCCTCTTTCTACTATCTCCACAACCATGCTTCCTCATTTCTGACACGCACACTGTGTGATATTCAGAACTCTATCATCTGGAGCCACCTGGTCAAATGCGTGTTCTCACATGAGGCTTTCACCAGATTGATATCCAGCTAGGTGATGATACAGGTATGGAATATCACAGATATAATGGCTTACAGAGCACTCTGAGTACACTGTTTTGTTAATCCTGAAAATAGCCCCACAGAAAAACATACACATTTTGCACATTGTTAGCCTGACATTTAAGAGGCCATCATCAGGTCCTCTGCTCTCACCAGTCCCAACACAAAGTTCCGCATGTAGTAAAGCTGAACAGGCACTTGCTGAATAACTGACTGAATGACTTTACAGACCCATCTCTCACATGCATTCTTCCCTTGAGACTGATCCACTAAAAATAATCTCACCATATAAGACAAGCTTATTCTGCTTTCATGGTTTCATGTGTACTGTTTGTCCATTTGCTATGCCCTCTCTAGTTCTAAGGTGCTTAGAGGGACAGTGGGACCAAGAAATTGAAGTGGACACCAAATCAAGAATATGTGCAGATCCCTCGGACCTGACAGCAAATGTTAGAAACAAACTAAGGGGCGCCTCCTTCCTAAGGGAAAAAGCGAATGTGCCTGAAACAAGCATTTGTCACTCCATTCCACAGACAGTTAGTATCTCCCCTGCATGTTAATATATCTTTTTAAAAACTTACAAAAGTGTTTTACTTTTTGCCAAGTTTTAGAAAGTGATATAAGGTACATTTTCTACCTGGAAAAGTATACTACACTCTGGGACATCAAAGAGTTGGAGAAGTTCTGCATGAAAACAACTCTTTAAGTTTGTTTAACCTGAGTTTCTAGAAGTTGGTTTATCCAAGACTATGTTAGCTTTATCACTTAGTAGCATCTTACATTTTATGTCATAGAAAGTAGTTTGGGAAACACCAGTTCACACAAATGATAATCTTGAGATGAAGCAGAGCTAGAAAAGATTTGGAAAATCTTTATTTCAGTAAAAGCTAAAGTGCATTAGCTGCCTGCCCTGGATCTTCTTCCATCTGTGCAGCCAGGGAGGACTTTTCAACGCGCAGATGCTATCATAGCATCTACCTCCCTCGCCCCTCGAAATCCTTCAATAGCTTTTCATTGCCCTTGTCATACTGAGCAAGCTCAAAAAATTATTTTTTATCTAACTCTAGATGTCACTCAAAATGTGTTAAAACTGATTTGCTTTGCTTCCTGAAATAAGAGATGAAAGTCAATTTGTTCCTTCAGTTACATTACATTAGAAAAAAAGTGTGTAGGTCAAAGTTTCTCTTGCTCTGGATCTTCCCTCAGCATGTAAATATGTAGAAATATCTCATTTTACATAAACAAATATAAAAAATGATACAAAACAAAACAAAAAACCTAGCTGGAAGCTTACCTGCAACCTCCTGCCACAACCCCATTGTTCTTCTATCTACAGCTAATTTTCCGGCAAGGGCCATCCATGCCTGTCCTCTGCTTCCTTAATAACCATTCACTGCTGACACCAGTCTAGATCATCCTTCCAGCGATGCAATATTTATTTGTACCATGCACAGTTCTGGGCATAGGGAATGAAACAAATTCTCTATTCTAATGAGGCTTATATTTTTAAATGGGGAATAGGCAACAAATAAACAAATACAAGTATATAATAACTTGAATAATCAGAACTATAGAGTAAAGATAAAGTAAGGTAAAGATATTAGGAAGTGGGCAAAGATGAAGATAGAGGTTGGTCCACGTCCTTGACACAGTAAATGGTTCAGTCAACACAGGACCAGTGCAATTCATCCAGACACAATGATTCATCCCGAGAGAGTCTAATCATTTTCAAGCTCATAAATTTTGACCAATAATTGAAGGAAGGACTACTATTTTCTCCTGATGTGAATTACTGTGGTTGGTATCTCATTACCATGAAGCAATCTAGCTTATGAATGAAGCCAGTACAAGGTAGCCAAAGTTTAGAAGATCACAAAGAAGTGGAGTTAGATTCTAAATTGAAAAATGCCCCAACTTGCCTTATGTTGCAGTCAGGTGTTACAATTGAGTTCTTTTATTGTTTTAGGCCAATTTGAATAGAATTTTTTGTTACTTGAAACCAAAATCCTAACTGTACAGTTTAGATTTCACTCCTCACAGACAAGGGATCTGTGAACCTAGGTACAATTTTTGGGATTCTGAATTGCTCCTAGGGGATCTTTGTTGTCCCATTATTGCCATGTTGTTTGATAATGATGATGTCCCATCATGCTAGAACCAGGTTCCTAAGGCCCTCTGGCTGCCAAGGACTATTCTTGGCCTGGGTGCTGGGGCCCCAGGTAGCCATGAACCCAAGTTACATAAGTTTCAAGAGACAATTTTTAAAGTCTGAATGAGCTGTGAGGACTAGCTCTGGCGCCACTGGAGCACATTTGGACAATTTGTTCCAGAGAGCACATACCACTGTCAGCACTCCAGAGTCCTCTGGGAGCAGTGAATGATCTGGATTCCCAGCCAGGCACTGCTACTTATAAGTGTCTTTAGCTGCCCGCCCTGGATCTTCTTCCATCTGTGCAACCAGAGAGGACTTTTCAACATGCAGATGCTATCATAGCATCTACCTCCCTCACTCCTCAAAATCCTTCAATAGCTTTTCATTGCCCTTGTCATAATAAGCAAGCTCATAAAATGGCCTCCAACAGGGCTGGCAGTTGGATAAGGCCAGTGGGGTATCTGGTGTGCAAATTTTAAGGAGAAACTCACTTTCAGCATTGTGCAAATGGTGCTCGTCTGATCCTGAGAGTGTGTGTCCTTCCATTCTTCCCTATTCACCTCACCATCCTCAACCTCATTCTGGCCCAGCCTTCCTTGGTATGGTGGATTCTCATTCAACCTCATCTTGCAACACTCTTCCCCTAACTGGCTTTGCTCTTTAAACTTTGGATTCCTTGTCTTTCAATTCCTTCTTGTCAGGAACATTTGCAAGGGTCAGAGTTGAAACTTAGAACATGGGCTTTGGTCAATCAGAATGAATATCTAACCAATCAGAATAGATGGGGTCTTAAAAACAGACGTCATGGATCTTCTGGTGTGTCAGAACATCTGCCCTGGGAGCCTGTACATTCTGCTCCCTCTCTGTGGACTACATTTCTTTCTCCTTATTATTATTATTAATTTGGCAAAAATCCTTCCATGGCCATACTGTGTACCTGGCACTATTTTAAACACAATGAATATTAACCTATATAATTCACATAATAATACCATTATTGCACCTATTTTACAGATGAAGAAACTAAAGTAAGGAGAGTTTGTGAGGTACAGAAGAGCACATTGGTTAATAAGATTATATAGGCTTCAAGTGCACAATTCTATAATACAGCTTCTGTATATTGCATTGTGTGTTTACTGCACAAAGTCAAATTTCCTTCAGTCACCATATAATTGATCCCCTTTACCCTTTACTACCTCTATCCACCTTTCTCCTCTGGTAACCATCATATTGTTGTCTGTGTCTATGATTTTTGTTTGCTTGTCTTGTTTGTTCATTTGTTGTTTTCAGTTTTATATCCCACATGTGAGTGAAATCATATGGTGGTTGACTTTTTCTATCTGACTTATTTGGCTTAGCGCGAAAATCTCAAGATCTACCCATGTTGTGTAATTGTCAACAAAACAAAAAGGCAACCAACCAAATGGGAGAAGATATTTGAAAACAACACCTCCAATAAGGGGTTCATATACAAAATATATAAAGAACACATATCACTCAACAACAACAAAAAACAAACAACCCAATTAAAAAATGGGCAGAGGACCTTAACAGACACTTCTCCCAAGAAGACATACAAATGGCCAACAGATATATGAAAAGATATTTAACTTCACTAGCTATTAGTGAAATGCAAATCAAAAATACACCTGTTAGAATGGCTATCATCAACGGGATGAGTAACAATAAGAATTGAAGAGGTTGTGGAGAAAAAGGATCCCACACTCACTGCTGGTGGGATTATAAACCAGTACAACCACTATGGAAAACAGTATGGAGGGTCCTCAGAAAATTGAGAATAGAGTTGCCAAATGTTCCAGCAAACCCCCTTTTGTGTATCTACCTACAAATTTTGAAAATATTTATTCATAAAGATATATGCACCTTTATGTTCATTGCAGCATTATTCATGTTGGTCAAGACATGAAAACAATGGAAGTGTCCTTCAATAGATGATTAGATAAAGAAGATGTGGTACATGTATACACAGGAATACTACCCAACTGTAAGAAAATATGGAATATTGTCATTTTCAACAACATAGATTGATCTTGAGAATACCATGCTAAGCAAAATTAATGAGACAGAAAAAACTGATACTGATTTTTTCTTGGTTATTTGACTATTTTCAATATCTAATTTGTTTATTTGTTTATTGAGTTATCATTGCATGCTAAGTACTGTTCTAACACTAGAAAATAATCATGAAAAGAGGCAATACCCCTACCTTCAAGGTGCTTACAGTCTAATGTGGAAGCAGAAAATAAGCAAACAATAGTGACAACAAAAATAACAATAAAATAGATAATTTCAGACTGTAAGTGCTATGAAGGAAATTACCAGAGAAATATAATAAAAATAGCTGGTTGGAGTGCATGGGTTATTTTAGATAGGATGCTCAGAGAAGATTTCTGAGATGAAATGGCATTGATATTTATGCTGAGACTTGAAAGATCAAAGGTGAGGCAGCCATGTGAGTTTCTGGAGAAAGAGCATTTGAGGCCAAAGAAACAGCAACTGCAAAGACCTTGAAGTGGGGAAGACTTCGGGGTACTCCAGGAATGACGAAGAGGTCAGGGTGGCTGGAGCCCAGTGAACAGTGAGAATGGTGGATGACGGGTTGGAGAAGCATGTAGAAGCCAGATCATGTAAAACGAGGAGGACAGGGTGAGGAGTTTGAATTTCATTCTGAGAGTAAAAGGACATCATCAAAGGATTTTCTTTCTATTAATATTCTCATCTCTTTGAAAAAGATTTTTTTGAAGAATCTCGAAACTTACAAAAAAAGTAGAGAAACTATTATTAAAAAAGAGACAAAGCCTAATACACTCAGCATTCAACTTAAAATATTCCAAACATCTGACAAATTTTAGTTCCCTTGTACCTCTCAATCTTCTACTCCAGATTATTTTAAAGAAAATTTTGGATATAATAGTTTTATCCATAAATATTCCAGTATATCTAAGAAATAAGGACTCCTTTTTTGTTTTTTTGCATATCTTTTATTTTTTTAAGTTAGATATTTTGAAATGTTGATTGAAGTGCAGTTTATAGTAGAAACTTTGCTGTATTAAGAACTGATTAAAAAAACTTTTATTGAATTAATTGAAGTGGCATTGGTTAATATAATTATATAGATTTCAGGTGTAAAATTCTATAATACATCATCTGTATATGATATTGTGTGTTCACCACCCAAAGGCAAGTCTCCTTCTGTGACCATTTATCCCCCTTTTACCCTCTTCTGCCTCCCTCTACCCTCTTTTTACTCTGGCAATCACCATATTCTTATCTGTCTATGACGATCTTTTCCCCTTAACCCATTTACCTCTTTCACCCAGCCCCACAAACCCCTTCTGCCTGACAACTGTCAGTCCATTCTCTGTATCTAGGAGTCTGTTTCTATTTTATTTGTTAACTTATTTTGTTCGATTGATTCCACATATAAGTGAAATCATATGGCATTTTTCTTTCCCTGACTGGTTTATTTCACTTAGTGTAATACTTTCCAGGTCCATCCATGCTGTTGCAAAAGGTAAGATTTTCTGCTTTTTTATGGCTGAGTAGTATTTCATTGCATGAATGTACCATAGCATAAGGACTCAAAAAAACAGCTGGAACATCATTATCACATATGAAAATTGATAATAATTTATTAATATCATCAAACTTGAACATCTCACAAATGTCTTTTCATAGTTGGTTTGTTTCAATCAGAATCCAAAAAAGGATAGATATATATTTTTTGATCTGTAACAACACCTACACTCTTGTGTGTGTGTCCTTTTTTCTCTCACTCTAACATTTATTTGTTAAAGAAACCAGATCATTTGTCCCATAGAATTTTCCACTTAACATTTTACTGCTGGTATCCTCACAGTGACATTTGACATGTCTCTCTTCCCCAGAATTTCTTGTAAACTGGTAATTAGATTCAGCTTCAGTTTCAAGTTTTTGGCAAGAATACTTCACAGTGGTGCTGTGAACTGCCTGTTGCATCCTTCAGAAAGCCTGTAACTGTTTCTCTTTTCTTGATGTTAAGATAGATCAGTGCTTTTAGGTATTGCCAGCCAGATAAAATCATTATAATCAGGGGAGCTGCAAGCCATGATTTATGCTATAAAGATCACTCTGGCTATTATATGGCAACAAGTTTGTGGGCAGGGGTGGTAATAAAAATATTTAACAAACTGAATGGCATGGGCTTTGACCAACCACAGTGGACATGCTCACTCACTCTCAGCACACATAGTAGGAGTGGAAGCGTGGCAGGCAATTAAAAGGCACTTGTTGCAGTCGTGCATGTGAGAGATGGGTGCAACCTGGCCAGGGCGGAGGTGGTGGAGATGGCGATAAGGGTGGACTCAGGGAGCTTTGGAGAGATCTAGGGGTGCCCAATGTGTGGACTGTGCAAGCCGGAGTTGTCAATTCCACCTAGCAAGCATGTACTTGCAATAATTCTGATTTGAACCCCACTTAACTTATTTTGGGGTTCTCCTGTCATGGCCCTAGAACAAAGCCTGATTCTAGAAACAAAGATGTTTGTTCTCATAGTGTCTTTGAGATACCTAAGTAGAAAAACAGGAGGATTGGTGTATTATTGATGGAGAGGAAAAGAATCTATTGGATTTCTCTTCAAAGAAAAGAAAAACATCTAACAAAGCATAACATTAATATGTTATGTGTTGTTTGAGGAGATTAAAATAACATTATTTTTCATGTTTGCTATTTATATGATTAAAGTGAGTATCGTAAGCGTAAAATTCACTGGTGACATCTCTTAGGTTGCTGTTTCCTGCTTAGCTCATCTCCTAATGAAAAAATGGTGTGTGTTACCACAGTAACTTCCTTTAACCGCAAATGAAGAACTAAGTCTTATTTCCTAGACAAAAAGGTAAGAGCCAATATTATTCATTTTTTTCTGTGCATGTGTAACATCTTGGGAATGACCAATGACAGTTTTCTACTGAGAAAGAAAATTTTTCATGGTAGCAGGAACCACAGGTTCGGTTGATTACTCACATTATTATATTAGTAACGTCTTTTGATCTATACGCCACACAAGGAAAAAAGTGCTGAATGCAAAACCACAACCTCAGCTGTCGATGGAAATGGTAGTTAATGGCACTTTACTGCTGTATCAGAGGGCTAGTTCTTGGTAGAAAGGATTATCTTGAATGTGGTTTCCAAATCAATGGATAAAAGTGAGCTGTGGCAAAAATTAAATGATCCACTTGCTTATTACACTTTAAATATAGATTTATTCTTTTGTAAGAGAAATATAGTTATAAATTATGTAAATATATACAAGTCATTATGATATAAGATAGATAGATAATAAGCAACTCCAAAAAGCCCTACATATGAAATCAATTTATGCCTTCTAAAAGTTATTTTAAAAGCTGTTCTAAGTTATGGTGAGAAAATGTTGGACCGCAAAATATCAATGAGAAATCTAATAGCCTGCATTGGAGATTTAAGGTCGTCCAGGTAGCCAAGGCAAGTCCTAAGGAACAATAGCTTTTAGTTGAGACTCTTCAAAAAAGTCTAAATTTATCAAATAATTTCTCGAATTTCACAAACATCAATGAAACAAAACATGTTTAAGAGTAATATAGGTATTCTGGAACTATTTCTATACTGGCAAAGCATAATTTCTAAAAATTTTAGGATGTTTTTATTTCCCCAAGCATCATTTAAAAGAAAGGCATATAATTCACTTGGAGTTTTAATTTATCAATAGGTTTTCCAAGAACATTCTATGAAACTGTTGTAACAGTAAATCCTAAAATTCGTTACTTTAAATTTGTCTTGTAAAAGGACACTTCAGAGCTCACAGCTGGTGACTACTAATATAATGCGGATTTATTCAGGCCACCATTGAAGTAGCGGCCAATAATAATGCTGCCAACAGAAATTTTAGGTAGATTCTAATAAACATTTTTAAACAAGTTTTGCCTCTTTCCTACTAGAGAATTTCCCAAATAATAAACCAGTTCTCCTTTAAGTGATTCATCATTTTCTTTTTAGATAATTATTTTTGAGGAGAATTTTCCAAGATATATCACATAGGTTCCTACTTACACTGGGCTCCTGCTACTCCTCTGAACTCCACTTACCTCCCCACTGAAATGATGACATTCAGTTTAGAGACTCCCTTGTTCTCTCATAGCTCTGATATCTCCTACTGGTTCCAGGGACACTGGCCTGTTAGCATGTGTCCTATTCACTCCTTCCCATCTGTGTGTCTGTCCTTATGCCATTCCTCTTTCTTAGGAGACCTGCCTCTTTTGGCTTTATATGTATAGGTATTAACACAGATGTGACACCCTCTTCCCTGGGATGGTCCCAAAAGAACCTGGAGCTCTTGTCGCTCTGGGAAAGAAGACCAATGCTTCCTCAACTTCTACATAACTATTAGCAAAAGTGAAGAGGGAATCCATATCTCTGTGTTCTTCATAGGATCCTCAACATTCAGAGCCCTCCCACGACTCTGGGCCTGAGGCTTCCAGAGTCGTCCAGGTAGCCAAGGCAAGTCCTAAGGAGCAATAACCCCATGGTGCTCTTCATCCCTGTTTAAGACATGCCACAAAAAGCCCAGACACCAGGTCATCTCTCTTCCCCAGGCTTTCATCTCCATAATGGATCTGCACTTCCTTTTCTCTGGCCCCATCTCCAACTTTCAAACCCCTTCCATTGTGTCATCTGAGTTCATCGTCAGTAACCAGCAAAATCCATTATGTCAGTAACACTTTCCCTGAACGTCACCTTTTTGCTGTAACTAACTTAACTCTCCCCTAGTGACTTGGCTTCCTTGTAGCTCCCTCTAGATGTGGCTGTTTCTTCTCCTCTCCCTCTTATACACCTAGGTTTGGAGGTAGAGGGAGTTGAAGTGCCCTTTTGCCTTTCACCACAAACATACACACCATTCTCCCTAACTCCTTCCTGAAACTCAGTAGCTCCTTCCTGCTCAAATACATCATCAGACTATGTCACCTACTAGTGCCCTGGTGGTCATCATATCCTTTAGTCACTCATTTTCATTCCAGAGAGATTCTACCTCAGGTTCCTTGGTAAGTCTCTTAATTCTGAGGTTCAGTTTTAGGATTCCCACTTGCCCACAGATCTGAGCTACATTCACTAATATCAGCTCAATCAGCAAAATAGTAACACTTTGCTCTTCCATTTGTCTTATTTTGCTCTACCTTTTGTCTTATTTTTCAAATGGCACAGAACCAGGAAGAAAAAAAGGATGTTATTTACTGGATGTTGCATTGGACTCTAAATTTCACTCACCTTCTAGCAAGAAATCTAGCATTTCCTTCTTACAAGAACTTCAAACTTCTTATCAAATCCTGAGGGGCTTATGAATTCAAAAAGGTAGTTGTGCAATGAATTGGTCCTTGACGGTCATTTCCCCTGCTGCCACTTGGTGCCATTGGGAGACCCTACACTGTGTGAAGGGTGGGGCTTGCACAGACCCTCACATAGGATGATCACACTAAAACACTCCAAGGAAGGTGATTTCAGTCTTCTTGATGTGAATGGCCCAAGGTACCCAAACTCTGCCTCCCAACCCTAATTTCTTAATGCTTAGTTCTTACAGTCTCTGCACCAGGCCACCTCTCAGGTGCATCATGGCTCCAGGTGCACGTCCTCAGAACTGGTTCCAGCATCTGTCCCATCAAGGACTAAATGATCTGCCCCAACATCCATTTCAAGGCTATGACAGCTTTTCCCTGTAAAGTAATCAAAAGACAAAGAGCCTGCTATTCTTTTTATTATTTTCTTTCTATGTTATGGTGACATTTGCCTTATGTTGACTCTTTGTGACTATTGGATCATCTGCAAATTGGAAATAAAAATATCTACTTCATAGAATAGTCAGAGGATTAAAGAAATTAAGACAAGCAACTGGTATACAGTATGCTGGTAAAAAAAAAGGATTATGAATAAAATATTTACCAAATAAAACCTTCTTTGTCTTGAGGAACTGCTTAACTTAGTGGAGAAAATACACACATAAACAAAATTATAATACAGGGTGGGGTAAAAGTAAGTTTACAATTGTGAGTACATGAAACAGAGTTTATCCTTGTATTATTATTTATTGTATTATTTTATATAGGAACAACTGTAAACCTACTTTTGTCACACCCTGTATAATTTGATAAATAAAATGATGAAGATAGCCACATCTATTAAGAGAGTACAAAGGAAGGCGGGAAGAGAACTGTATTCAACTTAAGTGCATCAGTGAAAGCTTCTTGGAAAAGGTGATATTCAAGCTGAGTCTTAAAATACTGGAGTTATCAGGTGACAGAGGATTCAGCACAAACTGGGACTAGAAATCAATTTGATGATGCTGGAGCTTAAAATGTGAGTCAGAGAATGTTGAGGTGAGGATGGACAGGTGGGCAGAAGTTAAGGGATGGTCTCCTGTCCCACAATAAATAACCTGTAGTGATGAGTAGTTCTCTTCTGAGGAAAGGCATGCAATAATTTTATTTACCTTTGGAAAAATAATCTTTGTTTGAATAGTGGAGTTGAGAGGACTACCAGCAGAGACCAGAAGCTGATTAGGCAGTTGTTGGGTTTTAGGAAAGATAACAAGGCTGTTTCTGAAGGATGTGCAGGAGGCTAAAAGTATTAGATTAGGAGATAAAATTGACAGACCTAAGAGAATGGTTATATGTAGGAGGCTTCTAAGTAGAAGTGATACCAGCAGCACAGAAAGAGAACACAAAGGAAGGAGGCTTAGTGTGGATAAACTATGTTAGAGGCAACTGTCAGACAACCAGTAAATTCATTTGGGTGGATATTCCCTGCTTACAGATGTTCCCTTTGAGGTCCACCCTGTACCTGGCAGCTCTGTTTGTTGGTTTACTCAGATGTAACTTTCAGGGTTTGGTCAGAAAAATAGAAACTGCTTTAGGTATTTCATGAATGCAAGGTTTTAGTGAAAGGAAATAGAATGTGATTCAATCATTGCTGGATCTGTGGTCGGGCAAGCTGCCACCGATAGTGTCAGCCTACAGTACACAGCTGTGTGGTATTTTAGATTGACCCTGAAGCAGCTGTAAATCTCAAGATCATCTGTAGGGTTTGTATGGACCATGTCAGTCTGAAGTACTGACATGGGATATTCTCAGCATACTTTCCCAGAAGCTGCTTTGAACTTCATATCTATCCCTGTGCCCACTTCTAGAGAATTATTTCCCCTTCTCTTTCTACCTTCTAAATTTTGTGCACATACCTTAATTGGCCCACTCAAACCAGGGAATATACAGAGAAGAGGATCCTGGGAAATGTAGTTTCTACTTCATTGCATTACAGCAGAGAGCTCAGCACACATGCGGTTATTGTAAGGTTGATAACAGGCAATCCAGATGGATCAGTTAATTTTATTGAAAATTCTGATTTATGATTCAGAGGTAGTTGAGTTTTCTGCCTCTGGTGGGAACCACAGGGAAAGGAAGAATTCTAGATCTATGAGGTGGACATCATTTATCCCTTAAGGGGAAAAGCAAATATGCAGGAAAAGATAGAATTTAAAAAATGTGCATAGAAAGGTGAGGATGATAATCATGTAGCTTACATTCAGACAGAGGGAGTGAAGGGGGGAGAGAGAGATCTTGAACCATGGTTGATTTTTTTTTCTTCAGGTAGCTCAAGTTGGTTTTCAATCCTCCTAAATAAGATAGTCTTAAAAAAGATAGCATCCAATGGGAGATGTCTATGCAGCAGTGGGATGGGTGGATCAGAGGTTCTAAAGTCTGCTGAAAGTGAGGTTGAGAAGCCATCAATATATAGAAGTAGCAAAACTGTGTGCATGAGGGAGCTCAGACAATGATTACTTTATTCAAAGGTTAATGATAATGTGGATATTAAAAGTGTTAGAAGTGGGAGCCCGACACATATCAGTAGGAGCTGACCTTTGTTTTAGAGTCTATTTTGTGGACTTCCATCCAAGATGTAGGTATAGGTAGACATGCTTTGCCTCCTTGCACAATGATAAGAAGGATCACAACTAACCTCAAAACAAAAGCCAACCAGAACTGCCAGAAAATTGACCTGTATGGAAGTCTGACAATTAAGGGTCAAAAGAAGAAATATTCATCCAGATGGATAGGAGGGACAGAGACAGGGATCTGGGGCAGAGAGGATGTGTGGTGGCAGGAATGTGGTGGCAGGAATGTGGTAGCAGCAGTAGCCTGTGGAATTGGCTGTCTCACATTCACGTGTAGTGGATAAAAACCAGGAGAGACCTGGGGAAAGAGCGATCCCAACCCCAGGCTACACCATGCAACCCGGGATTCCAGCACTGGGAAAATAAAGCCTCATAACTTCTGGCTGTAAAAACCAGTGGGGTTTGGGGTGATGGAAGAAACTACTGGTCTCTCAGGAGAGTCTGTCTAAAGGGCACTGAAGATCCTAGAATGTACAGAAACCCACCTGCTCTGGGAACCGTCAGCAGGGCAATAGCTAGAGGGGCTCCAGTTGCATTTGGGAAGGGGGTGAAGTGACTGGAAATAGGGTGATGGTCATGCAAGTGGCATTGTTCCCTCTTTGACCCCTCCCTCACATATAGCACCAGTGCCACAAAGTAATGAAGTGAGTTGCCACACCTTGGTGAATGCCTAAGGCTTTGCCCCTTACAATGTAACAGGTGCACCAAGACAGGGAGTCAAATCAATTCTATCTAATACACGGAAACAAACACAGGGAGGCTGCCAAATTGAGGAGACAAAGAAATATGGCCCAAATGAAAGAACAGATTAAAACTCCAGAAAAATGACTAATGGAGATAGCCAACCTATCAGATGAGAATGCAAAACACTGGTGATAAGGATGCTTAGGGAACTAATTGAGTACAGCAAACACTTAAGGGAAGAAATAAAGGCTACACTAAGTGAAATAAAGAAAAATCCACAAGGAATCCATCAGTGAAGGGAAGGAAGCCAGGGTTCAACTTAACAATTTGGAACATCAGGAAGGAATAAACAATCAACCAGCACAGAATGAAGAAACAAGAATCCAAAAAAAAAAAAAAAAATGAGGAGAGAATAAGAAGACTTGGGGACATCTCCAAAAGTGCCAACATCAGAATCATAAGGATGCTAGAAAGAGAAGAAGAAGAGCAAGAAATTGAAAAGTTATTTGAAAAAATAATGAAAGAAAACATCCCTAATTTGGTGAAGGAAATAGGCATACAAGCCCAGGAAGCACAGACAGTCCAAAACAAGATGGACACAAAGAGGAACACACAAAGACACATCATAATTAAAATGCCAAAGGTTAAAGATAAAGAGAGAACCTGAAAAACAGCAAAAGAAAAAGAGAGAGTTACCTACGAAGGATTTCACATAAGACTATCAGCTGATTTCTCAAAAGAAACTTTGCTGGCAAAAAAGGATTGGCCAGAAGTATTCAAAGTGATAAAAAACAAGAAACTACAGACAAGATTACTCTATCCAGGAAAGTTATCATTTAGAATGGAAGGGCAGATAAAGTGTTTCCCAGACAAGGTAAAGCTAAAGGAGTTCATCATCACCAAACCCTTATTATATGAAATGTTAAAGGGACTTATCTAAGAAAAAGAAGATCAAAACTATAAACAATAAAATGACAACAAACTCACAACTATCAACAAATGAATCTAAAAGAGCAAAACCAAAACCAAACTAAGCAAATAACTAGAACAGGAAGAGAATCATAGATATGGAGATCACATGGAGGGTTATCAGTGGGGAGGGAGAAGGGGAAGAATGGGGGAAAAGTTACAGGGATTAAGAAGCACAATTGGTAGGTACAAAATAGACAGGGAGATGTTAAGAATAGTATAGGAAATGGAGGAGTCAAAGAACTTATATGCACAACCCACGGATGTGAACTAAGGGGAGGATTGCTGGAGGGAAGAGGGGTACTGGGGGGAGGGGGGCAAAGGGGGAAAATTGGGACAACTGTAACAGCATAATCAATAAAATATACTTAAAAAAGATTTACAAATGGATCTTTAAAACACTTCAGTGCTAGTGCAAAAAAAGATAATCAGAGTTTGATGAACAAATAAAACTGTAGAGTGAAGTGAACTTGGAAAGATTAATAGTATAGATAAGATATAAGTGATTATGTCATACTTGATAAATGCTATAGAAAAGTATATTTACCTTCAAGAATGCCTTTCAAGCCTTGATTTTGCCATGCTACTTAATAATGTACAAAAATATATCTAATTTTGAACTTTTTTCCAGTGCAACTAGTAATAATTTTGAGCTTTTTTTCTTTGTTTGTTTGTTTTCGCTCTGAGAATGCTGTGAATTTTAATATACTAGGTTATAAAACTGAAATTTACCAATTAAAGTTTAGCATTTACATCTAAAGAATAATGATACAATTGTCAAAGTAATATTTTTATAATTTTTTATTCTAAGAAAAATACATTCCTGTGTTCAAAACAAGGAAATTTCAAAGCTGTAATAACACATTTCATTTACATGCTAATATGGAAATATAATCCTGCACTAAGAGAATATCATTGTCCATGTCTTAAATAACCACTTTTTGTGAGGTAATTTGTAAAATAAATTTATGTGAGGGGCACCTATTATTTGTCTGCCCTGCTTCTTTCCTTCTCCTTTGTAACCTGGCTTATATGGTATACTATATTTTTATATGGCTCCACAGTTGATTGCTTCTAAGGTGGGCACTTGACTCAGTTTGTCCTTTAACTTGGATTTTTCTGGGAGACTGCATTAGCTTCCTAATGGTTCTTTCAGGTTTTACTCTGTCTTCACTGAAGCCTAATTTTCCTTTACCAGCTACAAAAATCCTGTTAAAACATATGTCAGATCATTTCACTCTCTTGCTCAAAACCCAGCAGAGTCAACCACGTTATCCCTAGAATAAAATTCAAAATCCTCTTCATGTCTGCTTAATCTGGCTCCTGGCAACCTCTTTAACCCCACTACCTGCTCCTCAGAGCCAGTCACAACAGCATTTTACTATAACTCAGTCCTAGCTATGGGTGCTCCCATCTCGGGCCTTTTTGTTTTGGTATTCTCTCTGCCTGAACACTCTCCTCCCAGTCATGTTCACAACTCACTCCTCCCTTCACTCAGATCTCTGCCCAGAAGCCCTTTCTTCAGAAAAGCCTTCTCTGACCCCATATTTAAAATAGTGCTGTCCCCCATTCACTGCAGTTTTAGTCACAATAGCTAAAATGTGGAAATAATCTAAATGTCCAGTGATGAGTGATGAATAAAGAAAATGTGGTATATAGATATGTAATGTATTTATCTACACCTACATTTATATCAACATAATGGAATGTTGTTCAGCTTTAAAAAAGGAAATTGTGCCATTTGTGACAACATGGATGAACCCAGAAGAAATTATATAAGAAAAAATGTGGTATATATAGACATGCCTATCTATACCTACACATACATCTATATTTATACCTATATCTATATCTAAATGATGGGATATTATCCAGCCTTTAAAAAGGAATTCTGCCATTTGTGACACCATGGATGAACATAGAAGACATTATGCTAAGTGAAGTAAGCCACACACAGAAGGACAAATATTGCATAATCTCCCTTATATGTGAAAATTGTTTTTAAAAGCTGAGCTTCAGAGT
>PVIA01012355.1:0-27331 GCA_004024845.1 Tonatia bakeri
CAGAATGAACAAAGGGGAACCTCTTCTTATTTATGGGCCAAAGTGGGGGGAAGTCCCTGCCTTGGAAGCAGAAGCGGTGCCCACTTGTGGGTCCCCCGGGCCGGGTAGGGACGCTCCAGGCAGCCTTTCCTGCGGGGGTCAGAGGTCACCGCCCCGGTTCCCTGGGCGGGTCTCTCAGAGGTCAGATTGGGAGGCCGGCTGCCCGCACGCATGGGAGACGACGTCTTCGGCTGGGTGCTGTCTCGGACGTGAGTCTCATGCCTCCCCACACGTCTGAGTGGCATGAAGTGTGGCTCGTGACTGGTGGTGCTCCAGGCCTCTCAGCTGTGGGACCCTGGGCACATGGCACGCCACCCTTAACCACGATGACGCCGTGGGCTCCCTGCGGCCCCGCGCTGGGTCCCGGGTGGCGCTGACCGCTTATGCTGTTGGCAGGTCAGAAAATATTTCCACCTCCGGCGATCTTAATGCTGAGACTAGCAGAGGAGTGTCACAGAGAACAGGGGACGCCTCAGGGACTGTGATGGCAACCAGACTGGTGCAGGGACCCAGCTCTGCCTTCCAGGCCCAGGGGCCTCCCGTTAGTCACCCAGGCTCCCCAGGCCTCAGTTTCCCCTCGGGACACTGGGCTGTGTAGAATAAATGAATGAGAAGCAGACCCCCCCAGTTCATGTCCACCCAGAACCTTAGTGTGCGGCCTTATATGGGAGGAGGTCATCTGGGAAGGTCATCCTGGGGTAGGGGGCCCTAAGTCCAAGGGCTGGTATCCTTACAAGAGACAGAAGGAGACACACAGACACAGGCAGAAGCCATGTGAAGACCGTGGCAGAGGCTGGAACGATGCGGCCGGAGGGCCAGGACTGGCCGAGCCACCAGGCCTGGGAGAGGCGGGAGGGACCCTGTCCTGGAGCCTCGGAGGGAGTGGGGCTCAGCCACGCCTGGAGGCCAGACTCCAGCCTCTGGGGCTGTGAGGGCAGAAGTGTCTGTGGTGGAAGCCCCATGCGTGGGCCTCCTGGGGCAGCCCCAGGCACGCGTGCTGAGTTGCCGGGGTGGCACATGAGTGCCCTCTCCTCGCACCTGGCACACGGGGCAGTCAGTGTTCCTGGCCTTTCCAGCCCTCCCCCGCCCCCGTGAGTCTGTTCCAAGTCCCTTTCCCGGACACTCGGGGAACAGGTGCGCCTTCGGAGGGCAGCAGCGTCTATTTCAGGGTGCCGGGAAGGGGCGGCCCAGCCCCGCCTCGGGCCGCAGGGCGCAGCTGCCGCGTGACCCTCCGGCGGGTCGGCCGGAGCTGTGCTGGCCGCAGAGGCGCCCTGCCAGTTCAGCTGCCGCCCGCAGTCTCCGCGGTGCTGGCCCTGGGGAGGAGGCCGCATTCCATGGGTGTGCCCGGGGGAGAGACAGGTACGGCCCCACACCGCCCTTCCTGCCTGAGACCACCCAACCGGGGAGGAAGGTGGATTTTTCTAACGGGGAAGTCTCGAGCACCAGGAATAATTTTGTGGGTCCCGATGGGAAGGGGGGTGGTGTGGATGAACTCCGCTGTCTACTAATGGGGTAGGGGCCTACACATATAAGCGCCGACTGTATGCCGGGCTTCGGGGCTTTCTCTTCGGACTCGTGGTGCCAGTCCTGTGGGGTGGCCCCACTTTACAGATGAGTAAGCTGACACTTGGGGAAGGGGAGGTGGGGTGTCAGCGTGAGTGGGCTCCAGTGCCCTCTGACCCCACTGGGCCCACAGCCTCTCTGCCCCAGTCCCCTCCCTGCTTTTTCCACCCCTTCCTCTTGCCCTTCAAGGCAGTGGTTCTCAGGCAGGGCCCAGTTGGCTCCCCAGCTGGCACTGATGGAGGCCTTTGGTTGTCACTTCTTGAGGGGACACTCCAGCACCTGGGGCGTGTGCAGAGGCCAGGGTGCTGCTCGGCACCCACCGTGCATGGGGTGGACCCCAGCCATGAGCTGTCTGGCCCTGAACACCAGTGGACCCTCGGCTGAGGGCCTGTTCGCTTTAAGGAACGTCACGAAAGTGGCGGCTCTCTGGGTGTGGACACAGAAACAGGGCCATTGGCTGCTCAGATAAAAAACAGCGAGTGACTTCTGGTCCACTCCCGGCAGCCTATGGGGAGGACGGCCAGACTAGAAGGCTCAGGCCTGGGGACTTGGGCAGAAGAGCCGGGCGGGAGTGAGGTGGAGGAGGGGTGGGGGAGGGAGCCAGCACCCCCAGAGGCAGAGGTTGGGGTGCGCAGGGAGCGCCTCCCTCTGCCTGAGCTGTGGGGTGGGGCCCATCCCAAGACGTTCCACCCCAGGTCCTCAGGCCTCCGCCTGGCACCAGGCTCCATGCCCCATGGGCAGCCGGGCAGCGCCCTCCCCCCGGCGGTGTCCTCTGCTCTGGCCTGCGGGGTCTGTCCAGAGGCAGTGGCCAGGACATCTGCTCGGTGTCTCCCCATCAGCGCCTCGTGCCCAGGGTTTGCTGAGGGCGGCGGCGTGGGGCTGGGCCTCAAGCCCGACTCTGGCCTGGCCTCTCTGTTCCTGGTCGGTGCTCTTCGCCGCCCGGGGCTCCAAGGCCCCCACCAGCAAGTGGGGGTGACGATGCCTCCTCCCTCCCGGGTGCTGTGAGTGGGCACAGCAGATGATGCCTGTGTCTGCTCCCTGCAGCCAGGGGCCAGGGCTCCCCGCGGTGGGCCGGAAGCGCCCCCCCACACCTGCCACCATGTCGACAGCTCACTCCGGGCCTTAGGGCACCAGCTGGCTGGGGCACAGGTGACCCGCCCCGGCCCCGAGCGGTGCGTGGGATTGCTCCGGAAACCCCAGTGGGTTCCAGAGGCCGGGACCCATGACAATGTCCGATTCTCACTCGGAGTTTCCAGGCCGGCGGTGGGGCGGGTCCCCGCGCAGCTGAGGACACAGTGTCCTCCACACCCTGTTGTGCGTCCTGGGGGACAGCCAGCAACGCCGACGGCAAAGGGCAGCCCACAGTGACTCGGAAAACGGCGTGGACCCACTGAAATAAGCACCCTTGTCCCGGCTCACAGAGGAAGGCGTGGACTCGTGACAAAAATAGCGGCGGAGGAAACGTGATTCATTCTGTGCAGTGACAGTGAGAGTGAAAACTGGAAACATGGTTAGAAAACAGGGTGCCTCTTTGTGACCCCGGGCCAGGCGGCAGCTCGCTCGGCAGAACCCCAGGAGCAGGACAACGCAGGAAACGCACGTAAACTGGGTCTCATCAGAATGA
Source organism: Tonatia bakeri (assembly GCA_004024845.1). Classification (NCBI taxonomy): domain Eukaryota; kingdom Metazoa; phylum Chordata; class Mammalia; order Chiroptera; family Phyllostomidae; genus Tonatia; species Tonatia bakeri. The sequence goes on from PVIA01012355.1 coordinate 3,227, forward strand.
AACACTTGCTTGCTGCCAGGAGCCTCATGAGGAAACTGAAAATACCACCCACGTTGTGGGTGACAGCAGTCCTTGCCCATCGTGTGTTTGATGAGGGAGCTTGCCTCTGGAGAGCAGTTACCTGCCAGTCAGTCACAGAGAGACAAGCAGATCAGACGGACTGGGGGTCTGCATGGACGCATCTCCAGAGAAGGCGTACGGTGGCCCAGAGGTGCACGAGTGGGGCTCAGCACCCTCTGCCTCCCGGGAGCTCCCCCCACCCACTGGGGCGGCTACTGTCAAAAGGACAAACAGGAGTGCGGGCCAGGGGGTGGAGGGGCTGGGCCGCCCTCGCCGCTGCCGGCGGGAGTGTCAAATGGTGCGGCCACCGAGGAAAGACCCAGAGTCCTCATCCAGCCGAGCGGTGTGCCCTGGGTGTGTCCCCAGGACGAGCGGGACCCCGTCCAAGCAGGAGGGCCTCACGACGGCCCCCACGTGGCGACCGACCAAGTCCTCCCGCTGCAGGGGGGGGGCCCTGGGGTGTGTCCACGCAGTGGGACATTACCCGGCACACGGAGGAAGGACGCCCTGGCACGCACCGCAGCTCGGCTGAGCCTCGGGGACGTGGTGCTCAGGGCGGGAGCCAGACACGAAAGGCCTCCGTGGACTGTGTGGCCGCACACGCGTGGACTGTCCGGGGGAGGCGAGCCCTTCCAGACCGGGAGCGGGCTGCCCGTGGCCAGGCTGGAGGCGGGGTGGGCGGAGAGTGAGGGGGAGGGTGGTTCCCTTTGCGTGCACGGAGAGTGGCAGGCACAGGGCGGCTCCAGATAGCGGCCGGTGCCCTCCCGGGACTTCGGGGGTGGGGAGAGTTCGAGGGGAGGGCTGCGACCCCTCGGGCCCTCTGCGGCCATCCTGCTAGATTCGAAGCCAAGGACGTTTCCGGGTTGTTTGGACTTGTGATGTTACCGGTGGGGGGCAGTGAGGACCTCAGCCAGGCAGGTGGTATCTGGACGTCAAGGCTGCAGCCCCAACCGGCTTCCAGGGCCCGGGCAGCGAGGGGGCGGCTGTATGGGCAGGTCCTGCAGGTCCGAGCAGAGCTGGTCAGGGCACGCTGGGGGCCGGTGTATGGACAGGACCTGCAGCCCCACGGGCTTCCACACTGGGGGGTGCCCCGTGGCAGATGGTCCAGGGAGGGGCCTGGCCAGATTAGCTCAGCCTCACAGACCCTCTCGGTGGCCATTGACAGTGGGTTTGCGATCCGGCGGCCTGGTCGGAACCCTGGCTGCGCCCCGCCCATCGCCGGCTCTGTGCCCCGGGCTGTGGATGGAAGTCGGTGCGTGTGGTGCCTGGCACGGCCCAGGGAACGGGACTGAGAGGTGAGCACATCACCGAGATATTGACTATCACCCCTCGGGTGCCCTGTCTGTGACTTGAGTCACCTAATGCGTTTCCTGGTTCCAATTGGATTTAGTGGACGTTCCTCGGGCGCCTGCTGTGTGCCGGGCTCTGGGGACACGTTGCAGGCCCAGACGAGCCACTTGTTGACCCGGGGTGGCCGCCCTGGCCAGTGGCAGTGTGACACAGGCGATGAGCTTGCGCCTGGGAGCTCAGAGCCCCGAGTCCTGGTTCCGGCCTGGCCACAGGCTCCCGGGCCCTGGCAGTCTCCATGTGTGTGTGTTGAGGGGGGCTGGGCCCAGAGGCCCGCTAAGCCCTGACCTTCCGGAATGCCACCCACGAGACCCACAGATGCCTCTCCGGTCAGGAAAGGCTGCTCTTCCGGGGATGAAATGACACACTCCAGGGGCGTGGGCGGCGAGGGCGCCCGCACCAGCTGCTCGAAGCGCGAAGAGCCCCAGGGATGGCCAGGAGCCCCATCTGAGGTCTGCCGGCAGCCCTGTGGCCAGCCGGAGCTTCTGGAGCATTCAGTGCAGAAGGGCGTTTGGTGCGGCGAGCAGAGGGGCGGCTCCATCACCCGGCAGGGCTGTCCCCGCACACAGCCCCCTGGGTCGGAGCCGCAGGGGTGCAGACCGGGGTGGGGGCAGTCAGCCAGTTCGGGAACTCAGAGGCTCCCCGACCGGTGTGATGAGGTCACCTCCTGATAAGCCGACCGTCAGTTGAAAGCACCGTGCGTCGAAATTGCACCCCCTCCGCGTAGCCCGGCTGCGCCTCGTCGGGTTCTGCTGAAGGCGCGGCTCCGTTGTCCGGCGGAGAGTCCTACGTCCGACCGTCCTTCAGTCCGGACGTCTGTGCCGGCATTTTCACACCCTCGGCTCCGCCCACTCAGGCCTGTGCTCGCGCCCACGTTCAATGCTTAGACCCCGGAGAGACGACCCCGGAGAGACGGGAGCTGATGTGTGGCCGTGGGGAGCCACCGTCTGACCTTGGGGCAGCTCAAGGGCACAGATGAGCGCACTCAGCTCCGCAGGAGGAACCAGGGGCCACGCTCACGGGGAATCTGAAGAGGTCACTCTAGGGAGGTCACGTCCAGCGCAGCAGGTTGCGTCTGCGGGAAGGAGTCACTTTCAAGGTAGTGAGTCATTTCTGGTGTATCAGGTCCCTTCCGGAAGGTCACTCTTTGGGTCACTTCCGGGCAGCAGGTAGCAGGCCCCTGCAGCTTGATCACCTGGTGGTTGTGACCAGACGGGGGCAGGTTCTGGGAGGGACGTCCCTGTGCCGGACTGGAGGTGTCAGCGTGATGAGCTCTGGGTGTGGGTGTCCCCGCGTCTGCCCCCATCTCCGCCCTCGTGTGCCAGTTCCTGGGGGCGGGCCAGTGTCTGTCGGCCTCTCCCGGCCCTGGCAGGCCAGAGCTTGGCAGGTGGGGGCCACCGCATCCTCTCGGGATGGAGGAGGTGCGGACCGTCAGACAGCACGGCCCTCCGGCCGCTCGCTGGGCCAGGCCGCTGGCGGCTGGGGCGGTGACGGCAGCCTGGGAGCAGCTCCCACCTTATATGGTGGGTGGTCGGCCCCCAAGCAGGTTTGGGGCGAGTGCTGGCATGTGATTGGCGTGATTTCCATCACGGGACCTGGGGAGGGTGGGAGGGCGCAGGCCCACACCTGCGGCAGGTGAGGCCTGTGAAGCAGGTCTGAGGGCCAAGGGGCAGCCCGGCAGGGCATGGGGGGGGAACGCAGAGCTCACCGCCTGTGCCACCGACTGCAAGGCTGGAACCATGGCGGAACGAGGCCGGGGCTGGAGGGCACGCTGGGCCCCGTGGTGCGATGTCCAGACAGAGCCCCCAGCGTGGTCTCCCCAGGGCCACCCCCCAGGGGGAGGCGGACAAGCAGTGGACATGGGCAACCCAGCGTGGTCAGTGCGGGGGCGGGAGGCAAGCACTGTGACGTGTGTGTGCTCACTGCTGTCCCAGAATCCCAGAAGGCCCACCGCCTGTCACCTCCTCCCGAGAGCCCTCCGTGCCGGCACATGCAGCACCGCCCTGCTGCACCCCCCGCAGCCCCCAGCCTCCCTCCTTTGTCCAGGTCGGACGGCAGGGCCCGGGGGGAGGTAGAGCCTCGTCTGCCCATAGGGAACAGGAGCCCAGAGTGTCGCTAGAGTCCCAGTGGGGCCCCCAGCGCCGGGGCCTCGTCACCACAGGGTGAGACGGCCGCAGCCCTCGTGTGACCGAGCCCCAGCACCACCCGGGTGTGCGTTCCGTGTCCTTATCTCAGGCAGAGACTCGGTAGATGGAACGTCAGAGCCCGTCTAGAAACTGCGGTGGAGCGGGCCTGCCCCTGGCTGCGCAGGCCTGGGAATAGGTGCGTGTGGCGGCCTCTCCCTCCCCCTCTCTCAGAAAGTTCAGCGGACTTTATTCCTCAGAGCAGTTTCCGGTTTGCAGAGAAGTCGAACAGAGCACGGAGAGTTCCCCACGTGCCGCACCCGGGGCCCCGGGCCCCACGGCTAGCGTCCTCCGTCAGTGGCACCGTGTCACCTACAGCTGCCGGGCCCGCCCTGGCACGTTCCCAGTAATTGGAGGTCACAGACCCTCCCGGTGCTGGGCACCCTGTGGTTTGCCCAGATGTTGCCGTGCCATGTTCGCGCCATCACGGACTCACACAGAGCGGTTCGCCACCCTGACGTGCCTGCGCTCTGCCCGTTCCCCCGCCCCCAGCCCCCGACACCTAACTTCCACCGTCTCCTCAGTTCTGGCTCCTCAGGGTGTCGGTGGTGGAGTCCCGCTGTGGGCAGCCTTGGCTGATGGCCTCTGTGCCTCAGCACCATGCGTTCACGGTCCCCCCACATCCCCTCCTGGTTCGGCAGCTCGTTTCTGGATAGTTCCCTTCCTTCTGTGACGTCCGCACACCGGACAGGAGTCGGGGCTGGAACCGCCCCTCCCTTGGAAAAAGCGCTGGGCGGACCCTGACCATTCTCGCCCCGGCCGCAGACGGATCTCCTGGGCCACCTCTGTCAGCAGCAGGAATGCCGGCACTTCCCCTGCCACCTGCGGGGAGCGGTGCCCTTTGTGAAGGGCCTGCGGGCAGTGCCGGCCTCCCCCTGAGTGGGCAGCGGCAGGAGTGAGTCTGTCTTGGGGGTGGGCCCTGTGCCTCAAATCCACAGGACTGACAGATGCGACCCCATGGCCCCGCGGGCAGATGGGCAGAGGCGGGCTGGCCGGGCCACCCGCCTGCAGGGGTGCTACCTGGGTGAAGACAGGTGTCTGCGGCCACGGTGCTGTGTCTCCTTCCCACCACTAGAGGGAAGCACCACTGCTCTCACCTGCGCAGAGCCTCCAGGTGGGCGGAGTGAGCCCTCCCACAAAACCGTCTTCAAGCAGCTCCCCCAAACCAAATATATCCCCAGTAACCAGGGAACGGGTGACTCAGGCTGTGAGATCTGGAAATGACGGCAGCTGCTGTGTGTCGAGCCCTCGGGTTCGCTGGACACAGGCTGGCACAGTTTGGTTCAGGGCCCAGCACCCCCCAGCCAGGGGGTGTGGACAGACGGACCGGGGGACGTCTGGCCGTTCCAGGTCCAGCACGTGGGTGGTGAGGCAAGGCTGCACCCAGCGTCTGACCCCGCCGCCGGCAGTGCCCCCGGCACCTGACAGTGCCCCCAGGGGGCTGGTTTGACGTCTCTCTGACGCCGGATTCGGGCCGGTTTCCGGCAGTATGAGAACCATGTGCCCATGGGAGGGACAGCCCACCCGTCCTCTGTGTGCCTGACAGGCAAGATGGCCACAGTGTGGCTGACCTGCATCCCCCCGCCGCCGCCTGCTCGGCGGGGCCTCAGATGGGTCTCGGTGGCCGGTCAGCCCCATGTGAGTGCTCGGCAGCCCGGGCTGTGCACAGGCGAGCTGGCCTTCGCTGTCTGCGGTTTCCCACCTCGACGGCCATGGCTCGTTCCGCACAGGGAGTCTTAAACGCAGGCCAAGGAAATCCTCACTTTTTGCCTCTTCCCACCTGTTTTATCAAGTAACCCACGAGACGGTTTCTGCAGAAAAAAGGAGCGCGGGGCCCTTCACGCTGCCGACATTTACCACAGAGTCTGAAATGCCACCGTAGCTCCCCGACCGCAGGCTGAGCTCTCCGGCCCCTGCCGGGCTCAGCACCAGCCAGGCTGCTGTTTGGTGTCCCGGGAGCCCTGGACACGCAAGGCAGGCATGACGCCGGGCCGCCTGCTGCTCGCTGCCCTTCCTGTGCCTGCTTCTCCGGGCCTGTGGCTTCTCGTCCCCACACGGGGGCACCCGCTACCTGGGCGTGGTCAGAGCCTCCTCCTGCAAAGGCCCGCGGTCCCCGCCATGCCCGGGCCCCGAGGTGCTGCCGGCCGAGGGCAGGGACCCCACTCTGGCCTGACAAGGGCTGTTGGGGTGGGGCTCGGGGGGCAGTGGGCAGTGGGAAGCTGATGGAGGAATGTCCTCCTATCTGGGGTCCGCTCCTCAGTTTTTACAGCGGAGATGAGGCCCTCCAGCCTGGCGCTCCGTCAGTGCTAGGTGTGCACACGCGTGTGTATGCGTGTGTGTGTGTGAATGTGCCTAAATGTCAGATGAAGCGTAGCAGGTGTTTTCTGGGCTCGCCCGCCTCCCCTGGGCCCAACTGTGGCTCCAGCAGCCACAGTGGCTATTCCTCAGGCCTCTGCCACCCCTTGGACTCACTCAGCCCAGGCACTGGGCAACCCAGAAAAACGGGGGTGGGATCCGTCGGGGGGCAGGAGATGGGGCTGGTGCCCCAGCCCCCTTCCTCCTGAGGTGGGATCTGGGCAATGAGGGACGGCCCCCGTGGGGGTGATCTGCTTGTACCCAGCGGTGACAGCTCAGTAACACACATGCCTTTGCCTTCCCTGCCCTGTCCCTCACTCCTTCCTGCCACCTGGGTGCCCCAGATACACATTGCTCCCCATCCTGTCTCAGCCCCAGGTCAGGGGACCCAGACTGAGACAGGAGGGTGGTGTCAGGTGTGGAACTAAGCTGAGACCCAACACAAGAAGGCAGAAGCTCTTTTTTCAGAACCGGCTGGGGCAGGGGGTCGGCCACCATCACCTGCATTTGGTGGGCTCCCCAAGACAGGCAGAGGGCTCAGAGCGCTCCATGGTGTAGGAAGGGGCTCGGGTCCCGAGGCAGCTGGGGAGGCAGGGAAGGCTGGGGAGGCTCCTAGAAGGGGGTGTCCCTGGTGACAGGTCAAGGGGGGCAGGTGTGGCTTTCTCAAGCTGGTCCTGCGTGGGAAGTGGGTGCAGCCTGCTCGGGTGCCTGCGTGGGCCGAGCTCTCTGCCTGGCAGGCCTGTGTGCCACCTGCAGCCCTGCCACCTAACCAGCTCCTCCTGGTGCTGCCAGTGACCCGGCCGGGAGGGAGCTGGTCCCCAGCCCTGGGGCCCCCACGCCAGACTCTGCTGCCGGGGTTGTCACCGTTGCTCACTTGGCTGTCTGCAGTGTGGCTGGAGCTCCCCGAGGGGCAGGCCCTGGGCCCTGTCCCACACTGTGGCCTCTGTGGGTGTTTTGGGGGATGTGGGTGCAGAGCACACCCCCTGCCCAGGCCCCAGGAGTCCCCAGACGCGCCCCTAACCGTCTGCTCTGACTCGCCCTTTCTTGGGTTCCCAGTGCCTTTGGACGCATCCTAGACCGCAATGGAGGGGCAGCAACAATGCCCAGGTCGGTGTCCTGGCACAGAGGGGACCTGAAGGTCGCTCCCAGGAGGATGGTGGCCTGAGTCCTTGCATTCGAAAGAACCTGGGTCCCCTGGCTGCTGGGGGAGGGCCATCCAGCTCCCCGGGGTGGGCGCTCTGAGGCCGTGTGGGGCCGGGGTCATTCCAGGTCAGGGCTGCAGGGGAACTCTCGTCCCTGGGGGCAGTAGTGATCTCATCATTGCCGGTGTGCACACAGGGACAGGGGCAGGAGCCCTCACTGGGGTTGATTGTGATGTCTGACTCCCACTGGTCCCCAAGCAGAGGACAGGGCTGTGCCAAATGCCCCAGGGACCGTGCTGGCAGGGGTGGGGCCCCTGGTCCTCGAACCCAGTCGGTCTGCTCACCCTGTGCCTGTCCGCCCTCCCGTTAACGCAGCTCCATTGCCCCCGCAGTGTCGGAGCCCCCGGCTGCGCACAGCCTGCTGGAGAAGCCGCCCGGCTCCGCCATCCTGTGCACCACCTGCGGCGGCGTGTGCAAGGGGGAGGTGCTGCGTGTCCAGAGCAAGTACTTCCACATCCAGTGCTTCGTCTGCAAAGGTGAGCGTCTGCCCGCCTACACGCGGCGGCCTGGCGCGGCCCGGGCCTGCAGCTGCAGTTCGGGGTGAGGCGTGTCTCCGGGCAGCCTGCCAGGCCAGGGGGCTTGGAAAACCCCGAGTCCAGGATCTTTGTAGGGCAGTCCGGATTTCCGATGGGGCCGGGGCCCCTTGTGGGTGAGGGAGGGCTGGAGGACGGGGTCGGGGTCCCAGGAGTGTCCTCACACAGTGGCACCCGCGTCCAGGGGCTCAGATGCAGTGGCCCCAGCGAAGTGGCCCCCGAGGCCGAGAGCCAGAGCCCTGTGGTCAGGGCTGGTGGCCCAACATGGGCCGTGGGGGGCACAGGGCCTGCGCTGGGCCCCCCATGGCCCCCCCGGGGAGCAGGAAGAGAACATTGCCATCATCCCAAGTGAGAGTGCCCTTTGCTTTCTCTGACTGTAAAACACGGCGTGGGTCATATCCTGGATTCAAACAACACCAAGGAGATGAAATTTAAGCCAAAAAAGAGCCTGGGGTGTCCCGCACAGAGCCGGCCTTTACCCCGAGTCTCCCGCTGGCTTCTCCCCCTCCCTGTTCTCAAGGTAACACACGTCGGAGGAACACAGATAAGTCACGTGCACTTGCATTTGGGTTCCTGAGAGTATCTGAACAACAGCATTTGGGGGTGAGGTGGACCAACCTCACCGATTTGGCACGGTCTCCAAGGCCACGGGGTGCGCTTCTGCAGGGCTCACGTTAACAGTGCGGGCACACTGTCCACCTGCCTGCGGGGGCAGGGCCAGCGCCCCTGCCGTCCTGGGTTGGAAAGGATGCCATCCTAGGCCTGCAAGGCCGAGTGTGACGTCAGCCAGAATGACCGGGATGGACCCTGGGAGCTGGGGGTGTGCTTTCGGGGGGCAGACACTATTGGGAAAGATGCCACACACAGGTCACAGAGCGACGTGCATTTTATCAGCATTGTGAGGCCCCATCTGGGCACTGCAGGCCTCGTTCCCTGCACACAGGGTCCTGGGGGGGCCCCCGTGGGGCCAGGCATGGCCCAGGCTCAGCCTACACAGTGAGCTCTGCGGAGGAGACGCACCAGCCGTGGGGTGCAGCACGGCTTCAGAGTTCGCCGTTGGCGGTGGGACTGAGTGCTGATGGGGCACAGGGAGGACATCTCAGGGGGTGGCGTGTGGGCTCTGACTCACAGGAGGAGGAGTCCACTGGGTCAGTGGGGAGCCAGGGGCGACAGGCGGCAGGGCGCCGTGCAGTGGGGAGGGGAGCAGGGTCTGGGTGCCGAGTGCAGCTGGGGGCAGGGAGGGAGGTTGGGGCCCGGAGATGCAACTGCTCGCCCAGGGCTTGATCCAGGCTGGCCCGTGGCCCCTGAACGGGGGCTTCTCCCACCCCTCCTGGAGGTTCCGTGGCGGGTCCTCCTTGGCGGGGAGCGAGGCAGCAGGTAAGGCCCCCCCAGAGGATCTGTGCCGGCAGCCAGCACGTCACTGTCACAGGCTCTGTGTGAGGGAGGTGTGTGGTCCTGCCACCTCCCCAGGGGCGGGCCCAGAGAAGGCCCTGCTGCCCCTGGCCCCAGAGGGGTCAGAGTGTAACTAACGGGCTGACACTGGGGCTGCTGGAGGCAGCGGGAGGCCTGTGACTTAGGGTGGATGATGGGGACCACCAGGGCTGCCCGACCCCGGGGCCCCAGTCCCACCTGCCCCTCACAGGTCCTGGGGATCCATCTCTGGGCCTGGGTGGCTGTCAGGGTTGTCACTGAGGGACCCTCAATGCCCCTGAACTTCCTGGATCCAAGGTCCCCCATACATCAACCGCCCGGCTCATGCCTGGTGAATTCTCCCCACCACACCTCCGCACCTGTCCCCCTGTGTACCCCATTACTGCTGCCCCCTCGAAGGCTGCTGGAGCCCAGCGATGGGCACATGGGGGTTCCAGGACTGTGGCTTGGGGGCCGTTTGGAGAGCCAGGGCGAGGGACAAGGCCAGGCCCGGCCTGGGAAAGGACGGCGCAGCCACAGGTGGTGCTGGGACCGTGGAGCCATCGGCATTTCCGCAGACCAGAGCCCCGTTCAGCCGCCTCCGTGGGACGCAGCGCCGCCACCTGGGCTCCCGCTGTAAGGGAGACGTCTGTCAAACATTGTCTGGCTCGATGTCCGCCACTCCCCACGCAGACCCATGTGCTCCATTACTGGGAAGCAAAACCCATCGGGCCACTGTTTGTAAAAGCGTATCTGAAAACACAAGAGGAAGTGCCCGCTGTACTCAGGAGGGTTGTCTGTGAGCGCCCGTCTGGGCCACACAGTCACAGGCCCAGTCCCCCGGATGTAGTCGTGCCTGGCTGGGAAGGAGGTGGGAGCTGCCCAGGGCCCCCCACCCCACGTCCCCGGGGAGGGGCACTTTGTCCTCCGAGGCTCAGCTCCGTAGGTGGCATCTCCACATCTCCGCCACACCTGCCGGCCGAGATGGGCAGCAGCTGTTTTTAAAGCAGCTCTGAAACAGCCAGGCTTGTTTACTGGTGAGACTCACAAGGTCTCGGGTTGGCCTGTTATCCCGGCTGTCGTGAACCCAAAGCCTGGGAGTTACGGAGGGCAGCTTTGGGGGGGTGAGGAAGGATGCCCGGCCCACAGCACCCCAAACGTCGTGGATGCTCACCCCCTAACCTGAAGCCTGGAGGTAGTCCCTCACCCCCAGGGTCAGTTAGCTTAATGGCTTAACAGGTCATCCAAGACCCAGGTCCTTTTTCCACTTCCCCACTCCCAACTGTCCCCTGTCCCCACCTCCTGTGCCTGTCAGCAGTGCCCCTCCTCGTGGTCTCAAGGGAGCTGCTGTAGCTCCAGGCATTGCATCCTCCCGGGGTGGCGCTCAACTCTGGGGGAGGGAGGTGTGGGGAACAGCCGTCTCCCTGCACAGCGCTCTCCTTGGTCAGGGAGAACCCTCTCCCCGAGGCTCCCACAGACTCCCAGCATGATGGTTTGGCCAGAACGAGGGCCCGTGCACCCCTGCCGGCCAGGCAGAGTGGGAGGTGGTCACTGACATCAGTCCCGCCCGTCCCCAGGGCCATGCTGCCAGGGAAACAAAGCGGGTCTGTGAGCACAGAGGATGACAGTGCCGCCATCCGATTCTGATCCGAGAGGCCCCGGTGTGCGGGGTCCCTGCCACCTTGGCGCTGTGGACCGACCTCGGTTTATCTGGGACACTCCATGAAAGCAATGACATCGTTATCCTGCCCCAAGCTTGGGCCTTGGTGCCAGAGGGTCTGAGTTCAAATCCCATCTCTGCCGCCCCCAGCTGAGTGGATCTTAGACCCATTTCTTAGCCTCCACTTCATTCTGCAACTGTTTACTGGGCACCTACTGTGTGCAGATGTGTTCTGGGTGCCTGGGGTGCATCCGTGAACAAAGCAGACATCCGAAACCCCATGGACATTGTGTCCTAGAGCAGGGAGACAGAGGGTCAACACTGGATGGAATAAATAAGTAGGTTTTGTCACCTGCTAGGAAGTGCCAGCCGGGGAAAGGAAGACACGGACAGGGGCGGGGCTGGGGTGCAGGGGGAGCTGCCATTTCCAAGTGGGGATCAGGGAGGGCTTCACAGAGGAGGCGCCTTTGCATGAGGACTTGAGGGGTCAAGGGGAGCGTGGCAGTGGGATGGGTGCCTCAGGAGCATGGAAAGAGCCCAGGAAGCAGGAGTGGGGGGAGGCTGCCTATCGGGGGGACAGCCGGTGGCCCTGCCTGTCATTTGGTGACAGGGGGCAGGGTTGTCCACAGGGACGCCTCCACCTGGGTACAGAGCCAGGCCGAGAGCTGTTCTGGGTCTTCAAGAGAACAGTGCAAATGCCTGCACACACAGGCATCTGTTTGGAATGTTTTGGGCCTCGATGGGAGACCCACCAAGGGCTACTGACCATCCACGGAAAGCCCCAGAGAGAAGTGAGTCATCCCCGGCCAGGGGCACAGGTCGCTGTGCACAGCATGGCCCATGGAAGGTGGCCAGGACCCGGGGGTCACGTGGCAGAGCTGGAGGCAGCCGCGGCAGGAGGGACTTTCCAGGGACATGGCCTGCTATTCCAGGCGGGAGCCGGGCAGAGGTCAGGGCCGACCCGGGCCAGCACAGCCCCGCCAGCCCCTGAAAGCCTCTGTTTGGCTTTGGGTGGAAATATCCCCCAGCCCCCTGCACAGCAGCTCGGGAGAGTGGAACCACGTGTCACCCGACCACCTCGGGACCTGCCCTCGGGTTTGGGCTCACAGCCTTGCAGGCCGGCCCTTGCACCAGACTTTGAAATGAGAATCCTGCTGTGTGTGTGCACGCGTCTCCCTTCTGAGGAACCCGCTCCGCATCAGACAAGCTCTGCACTGTCCTCTGCATGCAAGGCCCTCGTGGGCGGGCCCTCCCTCCTCGGCCCAACACTCATGCAGATCCCAGCTCAGCACGGGGCTAGTCGGTTCCCCAGACCTCCTCTCTGAATTCTTAGAGCCGGATGGGTGTGGTTGACCCTCATTCACAGGTGAGGACCCCGAGGCTCAGAGAGGTTAAGTGCCTTGCCCTGCATCACACAGCGGGGCAACAGGAGGGAGGATTCAGCCCCAGGCTGCCGGTCCTGCACCCAGTGACGGTCAACCTCACGGTCTGTGTGTGATGTTGCAGCCCACTCTGGGGCTGGCTGTCCACCCTCGGGCACTCTTGGTCACTTCCTCTGGAGGGGGTCCCGGAGCAGCTCGCTGGGTCAGCCGGGGGGGCGGTTTTCACAATCTTCGGAGTGAGTGCCAAAGGGTGTTCCAGGAAGCACCTTCCCACCACCGCCCGCCCCTCCGGAGCGTTTCTCGAAAGTGACCACAGTGAGCGCGGAGGGCTGACCCGGGTCCCCCACAACTGCCCCTCGACCCCTGTCAGCCTTGGCTGATCCCATAGGGAAAATCAAGTGTGACACCAAAATAGTGTCTCGATCAGGAGTTTTAACATTATTCAGGAACTCGGGGTAGCAGCTGCAGGGGCAGAGGTCGGGGTTCCCTGTCTGGGTCTGGCCTCCGTGAACGCGGGTGGCAAGGGACCCGGGGGGAGTGGCAGCTGCCCGGCCGGAGGCTCTCGGGGCTGGAGCGTCATGCCCCTGTGACGGGACTCCTGTCTCGAGGGGACACGTTTGTCCTCCAGGGAGCAGCTGGTGCCGCTGCACCCTGACACAGAGTAGAAACGGCCGGACGCCAGAGCCGGGGTGTCCGAGAGCCACCCAGCACTCAAGGGCTGGATTGCCACAGGCGGGGCTTGCGGGAAATGAGAACGAATCTCCTGGGAGGGCCCTGGGGAGCCTGCTCTTCCGAGTCGGGACCTCTGTCTGGCCCGTGTCCTGATGTGTGAGGCTCGACAGCGGGTGTTCGCTCTTGGGCAGGGTGTGAGAAGGTTCAGCCCCGCCAGCCTCTGGCCTGGTGACGTGCTGGGGCTGCAGGGCGTTCTGGGGCCTCCAGCAGGAAGGGTGGAGCAGGCAGGGCACCCCTCTGAAACCCAGCCTGGCTCCCATTTGCCTCGGGGCTGGAGGGGGTGTGGGTGGGGTGGAGGCTTAGGGGCCCCAGTGGCTGAGTGGCCAGCTGCCCCAGGGGAAGGTGCCCTATGCTCCCCTTGCAAAGTCCCCCCCCCTCCACTGGGTGCCGAAGCGCAGCTTCCTGCAGTAGGAGGGATGTGTGAGGGGTCAGGGGACCAAAGGATTCACGGTCAAGTGCCCCCGCCTTGTTCCCTCCTGCAGGAGGTCTGCACTTGTCCACGTGGGGGGGGGTGGGGGAGGGTTATGAAGCCTCCGGGTGGGGGGGTGCCGACTGCAGGGATTCATCTGTTGCCAGCCACACGGGATCTCCCCGCCCTGAACAGAGCCCAGCACGTAGTAGGTGCCTCTCTGCTCCGTTCCATTCTGCAACCGAGACCAGAGCCTGGAGCAGCGGAGGGGTGGGGACATCAGTGCGTCACCCTGGTGGGGTCCCAGGGTGAGGGAGGGAGGCTGGTGGCCCCTCAGCACAGCCTGGTGTCCTCCCAGGTCAGTGCCCCTTTCTGGAAGCTTCCACCAGGAAGTCCACTCGACTCCAGGTTGAGGGGCTGGTGCTGCAGCCCGTGTCTGGACATGCCCCCTCGGAGCCTGCATCAGGTGGGGGCTGTATGTGGTGTGGTGGGTCCCCTCGGGGCCGTGGGGACCTGGGCACCGTCCCTCCTGCTGACCCTGGCCCCCCGTGCTCTCCCCAGCATGCGGCTGCGACCTGGCCGAGGGCGGCTTCTTCGTGCGCCAGGGCGAGTACATCTGCACTCGGGACTACCAGCGGCTGTACGGGACCCGCTGCTTCAGCTGCGACCAGTTCATCGAGGGCGAGGTGGTGTCCGCGCTGGGCAAGACCTACCACCCGGACTGCTTCGTGTGTGCCGTCTGCCGGTGAGTGGGCCGCTGGGCTCCCTGTGCCTTTGCCGGGGCTAGTTGCTCTCCCTCCCTCCCTTCCTCTCTCCCTCCCTCTCTCCCTCCCTCCCTCCTTCTCTCCCTCCCTCCCTCCCTCCTTCTCTCCCTCCCTCCCCCCTCCCTCTTCTTCCCTCCCTCCCTCCTGCCCTCCCAGCAGGGCACAGCTACAGAGGGAAGGCTGGGCCCAGCCAAGGGATGGCATGGACCCTGGGCGGCCACACACCGAAGCGTGCCCTCGTCCAGCCTGACCCTACAGGCTGCCTACAGGCTACCTGCAGCAGGGGTCCGAGCCTTCCTTCCTGAGGGACACGTGGCCTCCTTTGGCTTCTGGAAAGGTCTCTCCCTCCCCATCCCCTCGTCGGCCCCTTGGCCAGCTCCTCTCCTGGTCCGAATTCTCCACACGTTCCGTCTCTCCTGTTGGTGCTTGTGGGTTCCACGCTCCAGCCCCTCCTTGCCCACCCGCCACTGCTCCCTGGCTGTCCTGCCACGTCCCTCCTGCACTGCCTGCCTCTCACTGCCCCTGTCCCCGATCTGTGGGTGATGGTGCCACCCAACCCACCAGGCACATGAGCCCAAGTGTGGACATCTTCTACCATCCTTCCCTTTTCAGAATCCGCTCAGCCGCTGGCCCCACTCGTCCTCAAAGCGTGTCTGCTAGGGTCCCCCCCACCCTACCTGTCACTCTGCACATACTGCCCGTGGCCTCCGAGCCCTTAGCCTGGCTCAGAGGAGCATCCAGGCAGTTCCGGTTCACCTGCTCTTTCGTTCCCTCATCCAGGCTTTTCTAAGCGCCCCTGCAGGCCAGGCCCTGGTACCCTGGGCCCGAGTCAGCGGGGACCCCACACCACAGGGCTCAGACCTGGGGACGCTGCTGGGTAGCAGGAGGCACCTCCCAAGCCTTTCCCATGGGGGAGCAGCGTCCCCCACCATCTCATCCTGCGTCCCACTCTCCTGGGCCCCAACGTCCCTGCGACCAGCCCCTGGAGCAGCCCGATGTGAGCCCCATGCGGGCCTGGCTGTTCGGTTTCCCCTCTGGCCCAGCTGCTGGGTGCAGAGCAGGTGCGCGGTGCCCAGTGCTGGTGGACAGAGGTCCGGAGCCTCGCCAGCACGGTCACCTGGGCTTCCCTCCCCGCCTGCACCTGTGGGGACGGGGGTGGCAGCGAGGCCAGCAGGCCGCCTTCCACACGGGCCCCCCTCCCACACAGGTGCACTGCCCCCAGGGGGAAGCTGCAGCTCTGGGGAACAAAGAGTAAAACCCCCAGAGTGCATTCCGCTCCGCGCCCTCCGCCTCACCCCACCAGTGTGGCAGGGACGTCGTGCTGTTCCCAAAGCTGTGGTCCCACTGTGTGTGCACCGGACAGAAGTGGGGGCTTGGTTAGGGGGATGCTGCGAGAGAGGGCGGGACAGTGGCACGGGACGTTTCTAATGCCAGCGTCGCTGTGTGTCACTGCAGCGTGCGTGGGCCCGAGTCGCCCGAGGAACGTCTCGGGGCCGGACCTCTGAGTGTGTCGCTTGGAGACGAGGCTTGGTGTAATCAAGTGGGTGTGAAAGGCCACCTCTGGGTAACCGGCTATTTTACAAGTGACAGCAGACAGCTCAGTCAACTGGGACTGGACCCACCGGCCACTATGAACAACGAGAGAACCGGACAAAGACCTGGAGCAACTGTGCACAGACGGTGGGGGCGAGGGCGGCCCAGGACTGAGAGGGACCACCCGGGAACGGAGCCCTGTGGCCGCCCGGCCCGAGGGGGACCCACTGGGGAACGGTGTCCCCGCTGAGTCAGGAGACGGCGACCCAGAGTCGGCAGCGCACAGCGTTCCGGAGGGCCGTGCGGGCCCGACTGGCGTGGACGAAGAGGAAGCAGCAGACCCAGGCGAAGAACGACGGGCAGCTGTGCGCTGAGCAGGCCCCGGGGCTGGGGGATGCCGCGTCCCGGCCAGGTGGCAGTCCTCGCTGCGTGCCCAGGCGTGCGGTGGGGGCCCCAAGGGCCTATCAGTGGGACTAACCCCAGGGCAGTGGCTGCTATAAGCCTGTGCTGACAGAGTGGAAGAAAAAACCTCAAAAAGATCGTCGGCTTGATCCACAAACGCACCCACCGCCGCCCGCTGGCCGCCGAAGCCACGCCCAGCGCTCTCTGTCGGAAGAAAGAGTCCAGCTCGGATGTTCACCGCCCCACCCAACACTGCCGCCCAGGAGAGGAAACCACACTGTGACCCGGGGCCCTGGCGCCGGAAGACCAGTCCGCCGGACGCCAGGCCCCGAGGAGAGCCCCGCAGGGCGCCCAGGTGGCCGCTGGGAGCAGCTCCTCCGTCAGCGTGCGGGTGTCCCTGCAGGGAAACCTGACGTGGGAGTGCCACAGGAGGTGTTCACAGAGACCAAACGGAATTTCCAGAAGTGGAAACGACCGTTTCTGAAATGGGACACTCCCGGAAGGAGTCAGCAGAGACGGGGTTTTGCAGAGGAAACGATCGGGGGACTGGAAGACGTGACTGGAACAACGATGCATCTAAAGCAGGGGTGGGGGGGGACTGTGAAGAGAGGCTCAGTGGTCTGTGGGTGCAGGTCTGTCTGTCTGTCCCTCTAGGCTGGGAGGGGGCCCCCGGCGGCTCGGAGAAGGCTGAAAGAATTGGGAGAAATAAAGGCTGAAAAACGTCCAAATGTGGTGAAGGCTGTACGTACCCTCAAGGCTCCAGGAGTCTCGGCGAAACGCAGCAGAAGAAATCAGCAAAACCCCGCCAAGCCCGTCCCCGCCAGCTTCCTGAGCAACAGCGGGAAGGAGGGGATCTTAGAAACAGCAGGAGGAAAGCTCACCATGTGCCATGGCGTGAAAGACTGACCGTGGCACACCACGGATTCACCTCCCCCCGAAACCGCGTGCCCCGGAGACGGCAGGACCGCGTCTTCGAGGAGCAGAAAGAAAACATCAGACTCTTCTATACCAAGCCCTCGCCCCCTCCCCCCCAAAAAAAACCTGTCAGAGATGAAGGCCAGGCGGGCAAAGGGCACGGCGTTCTCTGGGGGGAGGTGATGGAAAGGCCCCGAGTGATGGTGGGGACGGTGGCACAGCGCTGAGCGCACTAGGACCGCTGAGCGGCAGGCGAGTGGCAGCGTGCACACGGGTGAACACGCCGGCGAAGCTGCCACACGGAAGCGGACGGGAAGCGGAACCACGCAGATGCGCGAGCCCGGGCGGCCCCGGCCGGCAGCCCGCACCTGCAGCGGCCTTGGAGGGAACTCCGAAGCTGGAGGGAGACGTCGGAGGACGCCCAGGAGGTGGGAGAGCAGGCTGTCGGTGGGTGGGTGATGCGTCATCTACTGAAGGACTGGTGTCCAAAATGCAGAGGGTCCTGCAAGTCAGTCAGAAGAAGACAGAAAATCCCCATTAACAATGGGCAGAGTCGAACGGCTGCCCCGCGGAAGAACGGGTACGAAGGAACGATAAACCCACGGAATGAGCTGAGCCGCGTCAGTCGTGAGGGGCGAGCTTCGGGCCCCTGTCTGCAGGCAGCCTGGCCGCAGTCCACCGGCCACCGGCCACGCCACAGTCGCCAAGGGGAAGTCCCTGGGCCGCAGGGGCTGGGCCGGCTCCCCGCTGCCCCTCTGCCAGCCTTGCCCCAGGCAGCCGGGGCTGGAACGCCGCCTCGCACCGGGCTGGGACCAGGCGCCATGAGTGAGGTGCTCGCTTTGGGTGCAGAGTTGAAGGGGGTGCCAAAAAAACTCAGTATTGAAGCTAAAATATACTTTAATGTGATATTGAAATTAATGCAGAACATCGATGATGAGTGACAGGCCCAGCTTCCCAGTAAAGATGGGGCCCACGGGACTGCGCCGTGGGGTCTGTGGGCACGATTTTGGCTGCATTGCCTTCTTGGAGGTCCAGGCAGGGGACTCTGGAGCTCAGGAGCCGGCTGGTCTTGGCGTAACGCTGGTTCTGACATGCGTCGGCTGTGTGTCCTTGGGAAGCTAAACTAACCTCTCTGAACTTCGGTCTTCTCACCTAGAGAGGAAAAATGAAGTGGTTACCAGCTTGGACAGAGTCCTAAAGTTAGGAAAGAGGCCCACAGGGCAAGTGTCTGTTGTCACTGAGCCGACGTGGACAGAGGCGGAGGGGTCGAAGTGGGGGGGTCGCAAAGGATAAGGCTGCCTGGTGCCGTGTTACGGGCCAAGCCCTGGGCTGGCCCTCGCTGCCCCTCCCCGTGGCACTGTCCTTCCACCTGCCAGTGTGGGTTAGGAGACTGAGGCTCAGGTGTCCATGACTAGTCTGAGGTCACACAGTGGGGACACGGCAGCCCCTGGACAGAAGGACCCCAAGTCCTCAGCCTAGGGCGCCCATCTGTGCGGTCCCAGCGGAAGGTGACAGGGCGGGCGTCCCCTCCCCCCAGGGAAGAGCAGCAGTGGTCCTGGCCTGTAACCGTCGTCTCGTTTCAGGTTGCCTTTCCCGCCCGGGGACCGCGTGACCTTCAACGGGAAGGAATGCATGTGCCAGAAGTGCTCCCTGCCCAAGTCCATGGGCAGCGACGCACACCTCTCCCAGGGCCTCTGGAGTAAGTGGGCGCGGCAGTGGGAGGGGGCGGAGCGTGAGGAAGGGAACCAGGACAGAGAGCTCTGCCCCTGAGCCTTTGCCCAGGCTGTGCCTGCTGCCCTGCATGGCACTCCCGCTGTGCATCCAACTCCCATCCTGCTTTTGGCCAGCTCTGGCCTTCCTCCTCCAGGAAGCCCTCCCAGCCTACTTCCCGTCCTCTCCCTCTAGCTCACAGAGCTCCCCACAGTTAATTCCAGGCCGTCTGGAAGCCCTTTGGGAGAACATTAAAAGAGCCTTGAACTCTGGGCTTCTGTGGCCAGGGGCTCCACATCCTAGGGGGCTGGCTGGGGTGTATATGCAGTAGGCGTTCAGTACGTGGTTTTGTTTTGTTTTAAAGATTTTAAGAGAGGGGCAGAGAAGGAGAAAGGGAGAGAAACGTCAATGTGTGGTTGCCTCTCATGTGCTCCCTCTCGGGGTCCTGGCCTACAACCCAGGCATGTGCCCTGACTGGGAATCAAACCACGACCCTTTGGTTCGCAGGCCGGTGCTCAATCCACTGAGCCTCACCAGCCAGGCCCCAGTGCGTGCTCCTCGCAGGAAGAAGCGGGAGGCCGTTCCGAAAGCAAGAGCACCAGCTGGAGTGTCGAGGCTTGGGAGGCGGAGTGGGCGCGAGGCGGGAGCAGGCAGACGCTGGCTTTTCCCAGCGCGGGCGGCTCTTTGGAGCCGGGATGGACGTGGGAACGGGGCAGGGGCCCCGGCACTCCAGGACCTGCTGCCGCCAGGGCCCCGCTGCAGAAGTGGGGTTTTCAGAGCCCGCCCTGCGGTGAGGTCACTGCGGCGTCCCAGCGCCACACGTCCTGGGGTGGAGGAGGGGACTCCCGGAGCCAGCCCCTCGTCCAGGGCCGGTTTCTTGTCCGGGGTGAGCAGCTTCTCCCGCCCTCTTGGTTCCCATTCATTCATTCGTGCACACGGCCCTTCTCCAAGCCAGTCTCCGCTGGCCGGTGTGGGCCCTGGATCTCGGAGTCCGAGTCTGTTTTCCAGTCGCTTTCTGCAGCTGCACGTGCTTTTGGACGGTGTGATAATTTAGGAGAGCCGGGGCCTGGCCAGCAGTTCTGGGCGCAGTTTTTGGTCTTGCTGGAAGACCCACCTGCTGCCCAAGCCTAGACGCTCAGCCCCTGGCAGGTGGGGCCTCCGGCTCCCGGCCCCGGCTGCGCACGGCCAGCTCCCGGCTATGCAGGGGTCACCTTCGTGACTTGTTTCCTGCACACTTGCACCAGCCGTGGAACAGGGTCCCACAGGCACACCTGCTGGACTGTCCCCTCTTTCCCCTCCTTGGGGCCCTCTAGCTACTTTAGGGGTGTCAGGAGACCCAGTGGCGAGGCCCCCCACTCCTCTTGGCCCACAGCGATGACGGCCATGTTCTCCTCTTTCCTCCAGGCTGTGGGGGCTGCGGCGCGGAGATAAAAAACGGCCAGTCCCTGGTGGCGCTGGACAAGCACTGGCACCTGGGCTGCTTCAAGTGCAAGACCTGCGGGCAGGAGCTGCACGCAGAGTACATCAGCAAGTGAGCGGGCCGGGCGTGGGAACCGCCGGGCCCGGGGGCTCCTGCTGTGTCCCCACCCCTGCCGCTGCCGCTGCGTTTGTGCCGTCCGCCATTACACAAGGAGCCCTGGCAGGGACCGGCATGTTTGTCCCCACGGCCGGCGCCCTCTCCCTGCAGTCTGGCCTCCCCAATGCGGTCCGCAGGCCCAGCTCCGTTTCGTGGATTGAAACAGACTCCACGCTGCCACGTTTGACTCTGTGACTCACCTCCCCACGCCCATCCCCGGGTCACCCTCCCCGTGGAATCTGCCCCCTTGCTGGCACAGGGCTGTTCTGCACGATGCAAAGCAGACGTCGGCTGGTGCCGGCGACAGTGAGGGAAACAGGGCTGACCAGTCCCGATTGTCATGGGTGTGAGACCGTAGCCCAATGCTCCGACTGTCCAGTGCGGGTCCTTGGGTAGCTCCCACCAGCCCACGCAGTGTCCCCAGCATGCAGTCAGGACACAGTGATGACTGGTTTGGGGCGAGGGGGCCCTCTGGGAGACCATGGCTCTGCACAGGGGCACCTGGTGTGCCCAGGGCATGCATAGCAGCCCCGAGCTCAGGGAAGAGAGACAGGTGAGCCCCAGGGCACAGGCGACGGGAGAGCGAAGGGCGCGGCTCGGGGACAGAGCAGGATCCAGTGAGGGGTCTCTGGGCTGCTGTCACAGGCTGCCATGCTTGCACTGCCGCTGTGGGGACAGAGCTGTCACAGGAACTGATCGGGTTTAAAACAAAAGTCCTGTGACAAAACTGCACAGAATGAAACACGGGTGCATGCACACACACACTGACACCTCTGCACACACGCATGCACATGCCGGCACACGCACCCCAGCACGTGTGCACACACATGCACACACACACGCCGCTCTCCCCCGGCATTCACACTCTGACTCTGCGGGGAGGGCGTGCGGGGTCTCTGTGCTCTTCGTCTCAGCTGCAGGAGCCCACAGTCAGCTCCCGGCAGACCACTCCCGGGAGCGGTCCCTCTGGGCAGGAGCTGCGGCCACTGTCACCGTGGAGGGAGGGGACGACGCGTGGGCTGCATGGTGGATGGGCATTAGAATGAAGTGAACGGCCCAGCCCCCAGGACGCCCCAACGGCTCCGTGGCAGCTGGCCCACGCTGCGCTCTGTTACCTAGCAGCCTCCAGACTCCCAGAGCTGACGAGGAGGGCGTTGGTGTTGCCATGGAGACAGTGTCTTTGAACCTTC
The DNA here is from genome assembly GCA_004024845.1 of Tonatia bakeri. Taxonomy (NCBI): domain Eukaryota; kingdom Metazoa; phylum Chordata; class Mammalia; order Chiroptera; family Phyllostomidae; genus Tonatia; species Tonatia bakeri. The sequence goes on from PVIA01012355.1 coordinate 24,590, forward strand.
CGGGTGTGCTGCACGTGCACCCATTTGCGGGGAAGGGCAGGGGCCCTGAGGTCAGTGGCTGCGGTCCTGTGACCGAAGGGCTTCCCCCTGTGAGGCTGGGGGTCAGCGGTGGCCCGGCGGCCCGGTGGCTTTGTCACCGCACGCAGGCCCTCCCCTCCTGCAGGCACCCGTGACCTAGAGGTTGACCATGACAACGCTGCAGCCTCTTGCAAACCAGCTCCTTGCTCGGCAGGTGCTGTGCCAGGCACGGGGCAGGTATCTGCTCCCCTCCCATGACCTGCACCCCAGTGCTTTCCTTGTGGCTCCTCCCACGGGGGCTCGGTGTGCACTCGACTTGCCCCAGGCCGCCCAGACACTTGGGAGCAGTGCCCCAAAGGATGCCTTGTCCGTCACTGATTTCCCAGTGCCATCGCCCGTGCCCAGGGCGGAGCGGGCACGCTGTACATGGGCGTGTGGTGGACGGCCCATCGCCATGTGTGCCCCGGCTCCTCCCTGCGCAGGCCAGGCCTCTGCGGCCCCGAGCGGGACAGTGAGATTTCCTCCCAACTCCCCACGCCTGCCCCCTGGCGTGTGGCACCCCTCAGACCTGGTCCCCAATTTGGGCACCGTGGTCACACGCCCTTGCAGGCTCCCGTTTTTCCAGGGCGGCCAGAGCCCTTTTGGAAGGAGCTGGAAGTTGCCTGAGGAGTAGTCGGGCTGTTTCCCTCCCTGGATGTGGAACGGGGTGGCGGGGGGTCGGGGGGGCAGAGTGAACCAGAAGGAACAGCCGCGTCTGCAGAAGCATCATTCGTTTAGTCCTCAGACACGGCTTTTATTCCCTCGGCTCAGCCTCTGGATGCACCAGCAGCCCCTCCCTCTGCTGCTGGGCACGTGGCCCTCTGCGCCCCTCAGTTTCTCCATCCGTGAAATGGGACCATCTGTGTGGTCCCTCTTGGGGCTGGTGTGATGGTGGCAAGGCCGTGCTCTTGCCTGTAAGCCCCGGAGGAGCTCTAAGGGTGGTTCCATGACTTGCAGGAGGAGGAGGTGGGCTTGTCCCCCTTGAATAGGGACCCCCTCGCAGGCGAGGATGTTTGGGTCTTGGGGTGCTGGGGTGACCCTGCCCGTCCTAACCGCCCACTCGTTGCAGGGACGGGCTGCCATACTGCGAGGCCGACTACCACGCCAAGTTCGGCATCCGCTGCGACGGCTGTGAGAAGTACATCACGGGCCACGTGCTGGAGGTAGGTCCTGCCCCAGGTGGGTGCTGGGCTCTACCTGCCCTTCGAGGATCAACAGGGGCCTGAAGGTGACCCACAGTCCTGCGTGTTGGTGCAAGAATCTGTACCCAGAGCCTTTGCTACTTTGTCCTCCCACCGCTGCTAGGGGACACCTGGGAGTGCCTAGTGCCTCCTCCAGGAAGCCTTCCCACTGACCTCACTCCCCAGTGCGTGGATAGAGCTGGAGAGGTGGGAAGGGTGTGAGGTCCTGGGTGCAGCCTTCAGAGTCCAGATGGGGAGTCTGAGGCCTGGAGGTTGTGGCGTGAGCTCAGGAGGCAGGACGGTGGCCCCGAGGGAGGAGGCAGGTGGACCCCCGGCACACGGAGCGCTTTGGGGGCGGGTTCTCCTGGATGCTGCCTGTGTGGTGGTGACGTGGGCGTCTCCCCCTGTGAAAATAGCATGTGTCACACCCTTTCCTAAGTCTGTTCAGGAAGATACATCCCCTGGGACGCTGGGGACCGAGCTCCGCCCACCTCCGTCCTCCAGCCTTCACCTCCCTCTGTAACCCCTCCTCCCCTCATGCTGGGGCAGGCAGATGGATGGACCGTCCGGGGCCTGCCCATGGTCCCTGGGGGAGGGCACAGGTAACCAGAGGACCTCAGGGAAGGGCAAGGGGCTGAGCCCTGAGTGGGAAGAGGCCCTGGCCCAGGCAAGGTCCCAAAAGTAGCGTCTGGGGCAAGGACAGGCTGGGGCCGCTGAGGGTTTACGCGTCTCTGCTGCAGTAAGTAACGGCGAGGTGAGCATCCTGCTTCCTGGAGACCGAGTCACAGCCACAGCCGCCGAGTCACCCGCCCGGCACTGTCACAGGGACCTGAGGCTCCTCGGGCGCCTTCCAGAAGGTACCTTCTGGTACCTCCCCAAAAGGCGGTTCACACTCCTATGGACAGGGTGGGTGCCATCCCCGCCTCCCACCGAGAGTATGGCCTTGACGGGATCCTCCGCCAGCCTGCCGGGGGACAGGGAGGGGCCTCGTGTCCCATCCCCGTGAGCCTCGGTCTTTTCCGTCACTCCTGGCCGATCGCAGGTGCGGTGTCTCAGTTACATTTTGCAACCTTTGCCCGTGCGCACGTTGGGGTCTCCACACTTTCCTGTCTGACTTGTGTGAGCAGGTCTCATGACAAGATTGCTGACACTTTGTCCTGTGTGTTCCTGGGGCACGGTCACACCTGACGTTCACACTGTGAACTCAGGGGACCGATGGAGGCTCCTCTCTGGGGGCCCTGCTGCCACTTCTCACTGGGCCACCCCTCTCTCCAGGGGCCTCTCTCCTCTCTCCTCTCCCAGACCTGGCCACACCCAGCTCTGGGGGCCCCTGCCCAGCCCTGCACCGGCACCCTGCGCTGCAGAGGACCCCGGCAGGGCCCCGCCTGCCCCACTGCACCCTAGCGCAAACCCCGTTTCTCCCTGTTCCCCAAAATGCCCTTCCCCTCTCTCCTTGAGACCTTGCACTCTCTCCCGGGTGGCTCCCCTCTCCCACAGGGACCTT
>PVIA01012355.1:27431-38372 GCA_004024845.1 Tonatia bakeri
CCCCCACCTGGCTCAGGCCCCTGCCCCTCCCCCACCCCCCCCCACACTTGGCTCAGGTCCCTGCCATCTCCTCCCCTCCCTTGGGCACACACCTCCCCTCTCAAAGGCTTTTAAAATAGCTGTCATTCCCATTAAAAAAACAAAATCCCACAACCTCAAAGGAAGGTAGCCCCAACTCCCTTCGGAGCCCGGTGCCCCACGCAGTGGCTGTCCTTCAGCGTCCATGCCACCAGCCTCTCGGCTCAGCCCCCTGGGTCTGCTCTCCCGTGGACTAGCAGGGCAGCCCCAGATTCCGGGAAGACCGGCCCCCCTTTCCCACACACACAGTCTGTGGTCCCCCGCCCCGCACCCCCTCTCAGAGTCAGCGGTGCCACCTCCTGCCACACACCTGGCCCCTGGCACCCAGCTGGACTTCGCCCACAGGGAGGGCTCCCAAGGGGCCATGGGCCACACCCAGTCAGATGGCCGGACTCGAACCTGGGCTGCCCAGACCCCTGGTGTCCGTTCTCCACCCCCACCACTCGGCCTCCCCCAGTGCAGGGGCGCTGTTCATGTTTCTGTCTGAGCTCTTAGCTCCGAGCCACGTGGTGATACCACCGGACAGCCCAGGTGGGGTGCCTCCTAGGCTCAGGCGGGCTGAGCGGGCCTGGCCCGCTTCCTGACAGCCTCGGGCAGTGGCCCCTCACCCTGAGAGGGGGCAGACCTGGCCGAGCCCTGCTGCCTGCCCTGCCTCTGAGGCCCTGAGCAGGTGCCACGCTCGTCAGTAGAAGGCCCCCGTAACATCCTCAGGGACTCCAGGGCCGTCGCCTGTGAACTGCCCCCAGCTCCGACCCGCCCCCGTGGCAACCGATGGGGTTGGGGGGGTCCACGGGCCTCCCTTTGGGGGGCCAGGAAGGCAGGGAGTAAGGTGGCCCCGTCTGCAGAGTCAGCACCCTGATATTTAATGCTGGGTCAAACACAGGGTTGGGGGCCGGTGCCTGGGATGGGGCGCCTCCAGGCCTGCTCAGTTGCGAGGAGCTGAGAAAAACAGGTTGGGTTTTTCCTCCCGGTCCATCCGCAGTGGAGGGTGCAGGGCCTCCGGGGGAAGATTGATGCTTTTGTTTTCGCCTCTGCCGGAGCTGGGGCTGGCTGAGTCGGCGGGCTCCGCGAAGCACTGAGATTCTCCTCGGCGCGAGGCGGCAGCCGAGGGCGGGTGGGGACGAGCCGGCTCCGCAGAAGGGGAGCAGCCGCCACAGCGGCTCCTCTGGAGCCCGGCCCAGCGTGTGCTGGCGCCCGGCTGGGCGGGCAGGGACTCTGGGGGGCAGCAGGTGGGGGGCAGGATCTGAAGAAGAGGTGAAGGATCCAGACCCCTCCCGGTCACACTGCCCATCCAGACGGCCTGTCCCGGGACAGGGCCCTGGAGAGGGGCCGTGGGACCGGCCAGTCGGACTGGGCTCTGGTGCCAGGACCCCATGCAGGTAGGAATCCTGGCCAGTCACTTCCGAGGGCTGGTGGGGGGGCCACAGGCTCCACGCTGGGCTGCAGGTGGGTGAGCTGGCGGGGAGCAGGGACAGATCAGCCAGGTTTGAGAACCCCAGGCCCCAGTTGCTCTCCCCCCAACCCCCTTATTTTGCCCCTAAAATGCTGCTTGTCACCCAGAGCTCTTCTCGGTGGAGCTGGTGTGGGACAGCAGCCCAGGCTCTGTCCCCGCCGCCATCAGGGGCCCGAGGTCCATGCCACTCTGGTCTGCGTGCAGCAGGAGTGCCATCCTACTGCTGGGCGCCCGCAGTGCCTGCCCGCCCCCCGCCTGCCGGCCGTGAAGTGTGCATCGGTGTGGGTGGGCGCTCCCTCCCCGTCCTCCGTCTCCGAAACACGGGACTGCATGGGTGACGCACTGCATGGGTCCCGCGTCCTGCACGCCCCGGGCACCTGTCATGATGAGCTTGCTCCAGGCTGGGCACAGGTGGAGGAAGGGGCCTTGGGGATCCTGTGAGTGCTGGGGGGACTGACAGCTGTGCCTGGTGGAGCGGGGAGCTGTCCGGTGGAGAGAGCTGGAGGTGGCTGGTGGCTGTCGGGGACAGCAGTGCAGCCAGACCACCCGGACCTGCATTTGACAGGGAAGGAGGTGCTGAGTGTGGGGGAGTCCCGGCTCAGGCCTGGCCAGTGCCTGGCCACACGCCTACATCCGTGTGGGTGCTGCTTTCAGCGGGGTGAGCTGCAAGGCACCCCTGCGCAGGTGGAGGGGGCGGCGGGAGCGCGGCTGCTCCGGGCACAGCCCCACCCTCCTCAGCGCAGGAGGTGCTGCTGACAACCCCACCTGCCTCCTGCTGCCTGCTGTCCCCATGGTAACGAGCAGGCAGGTACCTCTGGGACCACTCAACCCGGTCTCCTTCCTTCCCTCTCTCCTGGGTTCCCTTCCTTCCTTCTCTCCTTCCCTTCCTTCCTCCCCTCCCTCCACCCTTCTTCCCCTCTCCCTTTCCTCTCTCCCTTCCTCAGTCCACCACTCACCTCACAGATTCTTCCTGAACACTCACGGTGTCCCTCCCGGGCTCGGGGGTTGCCTCCTTGGAGACGGCGGTGATGGGCCCATGCTGCCCTGAGGGCCCAGGGGAGAGGGGACCGCCCAGCCGCTCCTGCCCCGGGTCAGGCGCCCCTCACCCACATGGGCAGGTGTGACCTTGGTCATGGGAAGGAGCGAACCACGTGCTCTGAACAAACGGAAGGACTTGAGCCAGGCCAGCATCTCAAGGCCTCCACCTCTTTGTTTGTTTTTTTAAATAATGGGTTTATTTAAAGTATTTGAAGCCCACACTCAGGAGGAGGAAGAGTACTTGCTCGTCATAGAATAACCCAAAGGTCGTCCATAGTGACTGCCGTCCCCCAGGCGACCCCTGTCAGCATGTAGACGTCACACGGAGACACGCACAGACACACAGGCGTGCACAGAGGCACACCACACACATGCAGGGACACGCACAACACACAAGGGGAGGGCTCAGAAAGGAGGCTCGGCCAGCTCTCAGGGTGGAGGGAGGAAAGGGGACGGGTCTCGGTGTGCAGGGCACACCACAGCCACGGGCAGTCCCTCTGGGCGCCCGAAGCCCCGTGGGGACAGGGCTGCCATCCTCTCTGCAGGGGGCTGGGGTTTTCTGGACCCCAGAGACAGGCCCGTGTGGGCGCTGGTCCCGCCCTGCATGTCCAGTGCCCCAGGCCCCCCTCTGACTCCTCCTGTCGGGGACAGCTCCTGTCTGCGCCCCGGGACCTGTGCTCCTGCCTTCCTTGCTCCTGCTCCTGCAGGGTGACGGCCACTTGCCAGAAGGCACAAGGAGCTTCCGTAAACCACATGCTACAAACCTCGTGGGCATTGATGTACTTTTAAAACCTGAGCCCTCTGGAGCTCCAGCTGGGGGCCGGTGGCTGCCCTGGCGACACCCAAAGTGGATCCTTGGGGCCCTTAGTGGACAGGCCTTGGGAGGGCCAGGCCCTGAGGGAACTGGTGAGCCCAGTGTTCTGGGAACGTGGGACACCCGGTCACTGTGGCCACTGTGAGAGTGGATGGGAATGGCAGTGGGGATTGGCAGAAGGAGCGAGGATATTTTCATTTTTGACTCTATGGCCGGTCTTAGTCGGCTTGGTCTGCCGTCACAAACACTGCGGCCTGTGTGGCTTTTCCCACGGTTCTGTGGATGCTGGACATCCACATCCACAGTCACGGTGCCGGCCCCTGGTGTGGCCACAAGGTAGTCCTGGTGTGTCCCCACACGGCAGAGAGTGGGTGCGATGTCCCCGCTCATAAGGACAGTAATACCCTCCTGAGACGCTGCGGGGTCTCAGCCGTCAATCCTGGCTGAGCAATGTCCCACTGCATGGGTGGACTGCGTGTTTTACTGCTCACCCACGGATGGGCTCTGGGGCGGACTCCACTCCATGGCGATGGAGGGTCGTGCTGCCTCAAACACGCGTGCTCCCGTTTCGTGTGGGCCCATGTCTGCGTTCCTCTCGCTCTGTTCCCCCCGTTTAGGCGTCTCAGAGTGGGGTCTCGGGGTCACGCGGTGCACAGCTTTGTGCTTCTGAGGCCCCCACGACAAACCGCTGTCCACGGCGTGGCGCCGAGCTGCGTCCCTGCCAGGGAGCCGAGCCCCTGTTTCTCCGCAGTCCCGCCCACACGTGTTTCTCCGATTGGTCTGGTTCAGTGGCATCACCACCCTTGTGGTTGTGAAGTGGCCCCTCTTCGGGGCCGGGATCGACGTTTCCTCAGCAGCACGGATGTTCGGACACGCTGGAGGTGCTTCTCGGCGTGGGTGCCTCCGTGGAAACGTCTGTCTCAGCCCTCTGACCCGGTTTCCAGCTGGACTGTGATCCTTTCTGTTCCCGGGCTGTGAGGGCTCTTCCCATCCTCCGGAGGCTGAGCCCCTGTCGGCACTACGGTCTGCCAAAACTGTCTCCTGGTCCGCAGGCTGCCTTTCCGCCTTCTCGATCGTGTCCTTTGTGGCACAGAAGGTCGTTATTCGTAAAATTCAGTTCACCTGCTGTGTCTGCTGCCCATGTCCTGGTGTCTGATCCAGACCCGCCGCCGGCCCCGGGTAGTGAGATGTGCCCCCATCCGTCCGTGCGTCCGTCCAAGAGCTCGATGTTCCCAGCTCTTACACTGGGTCATCGATCTACTCTGTGCCACAGAGGAGTGTGCGGATCGTGCGTGAGTATGACTTGGTAACTTCCCACAAGCCGGACACCATGTGACCAGGTCAGGAGAGAGCACGCCCAGCACCCCCTGCCCCGAGACGGCCAGGCCCCTGGGTCGGCCAGCACCCTGACCGTAACAACTGAGATTCCTCTCCCGGGTTCTGAACCGTGTAGAGACGGAACCTGCTCTTTGGTGTCTGGCTTCTGCGCCGACCCTGTTCTGGACTCGCCTCCCCGACATGCTGGGCGACAGCCTGGTTTGCGCTGAGGGTGCCATGGGGATGGGAAGGGACAGTGAGGTGCATGTGAGGCACTCTCACCCCGTGACGTCCTTGTTCTGGAGAGTGACCCTCATTCTCGCAGGCCGGGAGTGGTGATCAGGCTGGCGCCTGCTTTGGGGGAGCGTGGGCCGTGGGGATCGGCGTCCCCGATTAGAAACGGGCTGCAGCGCCCCTCCCCCACCTGTCTGTGGGGTTGAGAAGTAGTCTCTGTAAAGTAACACAGTGTTTGGGGTGATTTGGGGTTTCTTTGGCATCATGCAGAACAAAGCCAAACCAGCAAATGCAATTAGTTTAGGTCATGTCAGTATTCATATTTGAATCTAATTTAATGGGTTTTAAAAATTATAAAAGTAATAAATGCTAATTGAGAAAGTCGGGCAATACGAAGATACGTAAGAAAACTGCTAACCGTTTTTCACTTCGCCTCTCCAGGCCCTCCGCCTGGGAAAGAATTTAGCTTTGTCCTCACCTCCTGCCCCCTCACCCCCCCGCCTCACGGGGGCAGCTGGCCCTCCCGGCCCAGGCCCCCAGCGTCCCCGCACAGCACCCTGGGGCACTGCCGGACCCGGGCCCCAGGGCCCCTGCCCCTGGCCCCCCAGCGCCCCCCCACCTCCAGCGGCCCATGCACTCTGTCCTCGCAGGCGGGGGAGAAGCACTACCACCCCTCCTGCGCGCTGTGCGCCCGGTGCAGCCGGACCTTCGCCGAGGGCGAGGAGATGTACCTGCAAGGTAAGGAGGAGCCCCCGCTCGGCCCCCCCTGCAAGGCCCAAACGCCCCTGGGCCCATTCCCTGTGCGGAGTGTGTACTGGTGGGTCGGGGTAGGTCTCCAGCCCGGGAGAATGATGCCCCCGAGTAAGTGGGAAGGGGGCTGGGGGGCAGGGCCCAAGCAGGCTTTCCTGAGCAGCATGGGGGGCAGCGGGCATGGTGGGACGGGGTGATGGTGGGAGGCAGAGCGGGGGTCCGGGCGATGGCCTGGGTGTGGGGCAGGGACTGCATGCTGCTCGGACCCTCCCTGAGAGGCCAGGGGATGGCTGATGGAGGGACTCGCCTCCCTGGCCGCTGTCCCTTCTCAATGATGTCTCTGTCTCCAGTGACTGGGGCAGCGGAGCCGGGATGGTGGGGGCCACACAGTCCCCAGCAGGCGGCTGTTCAATGGCGTCACGCAGCATTGTCTTGGGGCTGTGGGCCAGACAGACCTCCCTTTCTGAGACCGAACCTCACAGGGTGATGTCAGCACAACAGACCCGTCCCCAGTGTCCCCTGTTGTTCCTTGCGTCTCCGCTGCAGAGCCCGTGAAAGGAGCTCCTTGCACCCCCGTAGCGCTGGGGTGTCTTGGGGGCGAAGGCGGCACCCTAGCCCGAGGCACCTGCCCCCACTGTGAATGGTGCTGTCAGGCCCTCCTGACACCAGGCACAGTCAGTGGTGCAGGGACAGTGGCATGGGGACATGAGCTTGCCATCACAGGCACACTTTTAAGCCCCTACTATGTGCCAGACCCTGTGTGGCTTGTTTGGGGATCCGAGAGTGGGATGGGCACAGCCCCCACCTTCACAGCAGGTATTTCACAGGTGGGCCATGAACCTAGCCACGCGGCCACGGCCATGAACCCAGAGAACCCAGCCCTGGCAGCCACGGCCACAGGCAGAGGATGCATGAGCAGAATGCTCTGGGCCCGGGGGATGAGGGACAGGGGCCAGAAAGGGTGGTATGGTAAAACGTGGGTATGCAGTGGCTCACACTGCCTGTGTCCCCACTGAACTGCACAAGGCCCCCCGCAGACCCAGCAGGCTAGCCCATTACTCACCTGGTTGGCAGGCGGCAGAAACCTAGCCCTTGGGCAGGTGGGCTTTGACTCAGAAAAGGGCAGAGCACCCAACCCCTGGCGCTTGGTGACTTTGGTGGTGGCTATCGATGTGGGTGGCCGGGCAGAGCTGGCAGGTGGAGAAACTGAGGCAGGAGAAGGCTCAGTGACCAAGTGACTCAGTGGCAGAGCCAAGCCCGGGGTCAGGGCCTTTGGCCTGGCCCCCTATTCTCTGCCCCACTCCTCACCCCACACTCAGGGCTCCCCCTTCCCGCCTCCCAGCCAAGAGCATAAAGCCCTCATCCCCGAGGTTGGCCCCACCCTAGCGGCAGCCCAGCTGTGCCCACGGTTGGGCCCGGCTGCTGCCCCCAGTGGGGAGGAGCCAGGTCAGGTCACACGTTGGCCCCTTCTCGGCCCTCTGCCTCTGAATTTGAAGCCCCCCAGCTGCCTGTCCTCTGAGAAACCTCACCTGGCTGCCCTCGACCAGGCGAGGTGACCCCCCAGCTTTCGTGGGAGCCCATGCAGCCCCCTGGGGGACAGTGAGCCCACGGTGATGTGTTTGCCCATTAATGTCATGTCTCCCAACTGGTTCCCTTGGGCAGGGCCTGTGACCTGCTTGTCCCGACCCAGCACCGACTCCAGGCAGAGGGTGCCCAGGGGCTCCTCGGAGGTGGGGGATGAGTGGGTGTCCACAAGTGAGCCGGTGGACCCACCTGCGGCCCCCAAAGCCCCTGCATCCTGGCATGGCACTAACCACCTCCCTCCTGGGAATCTGTCCCCAGGTTCCTCCATCTGGCACCCGGCCTGTCGGCAAGCATCCAGAACCGAGGACAAAAACAAGGTGAGTGGAAGTCACTAGTTTTTTCGGCTGCATTCTTCACTGCCCTAGGGTTAAGAAGACACTGACCAGCTCCTGCAGGCCATGGGGCAGGTGGCACGGGAGCCTGGGAGCGTGGGGTCCAGGTGTGCACAGGTAGCTCTGAGGGCCGGGGCAGGGTGGGCGGGGGGCGTCCAGGCTCCCTGCCCTGGCCTCCGACTGCTACATTTGTTCAGTGGACGCTAATGGCTGTGTCGCTTGGGGACAGCTTCGAAGTCAGCAGGTCCCCAAATGCTCTCCAGCATTTCGGCCCAGTTCCCAGAACTGTCGCTGGAATTGTAGACACTGGGGTTTGGGAAGAGAGCTACCACCTGCCTCCCCCTCCCACCTGCTGCCACCGCCCCCAGGCCGGCCCCGGCCCCGCTGCCGGGGGACCCTCGCCGCTGAGCACTGCATGTCCCCAAGCGCAGCGCTGGGACCAGGGAAAGGCAAGGAAAGGAGAGAAAGCCCCAGCATTGCCATCCTCCCAACTCCAGGGACTCGGGGGTTGTGGAGGAAGCTGGTGACGTGCTGGTTTCCTGTGGCCCAGCAATGAACTCCCCACAAACTCGGAGGCGTGGGAACCACCGATGGTTCCCCTGCAGAGCTGGGGCCAGGGGTGTAACCCAGCGGGGGGCTGAGGCCTCCCAGGGCTCTCAGGAGAACCCACTCCTGTCTTTCTGGGCCACCCAGACCACAACCCCTGCGCCGGGGTCATGTGGGGCCACCTGAGAATCCAGAACAACCTCCCCCTCAGGGTCCTCCGTTCGGTCTGCAAAGTCCCTGTGGCCACACGTGGCCACAGTTGCAGGATTGAGGAGCTGGAACGTGAGAGTTTTTAGGGATGTTGCTGTGCCTCCCTCGGGTACAGAACTGCCTGTCACAGTCTGTCACGCATGCAGCCAGGGTGGCAGTGGGTAGCACCACACTGCGACCACCCCTCATCCTCTCCCACGGCCGACTCACTCTGCAAAATGCCCCCTGCGCTGCCTGACCTTGGAGATGGACCAGAGACGCAGCCCCTGACCCTGCAGTGACCACCTGGCTCAACCTCTGGGTGGGGGCCCCTCCATCCCGACTCGGAGGCCAGCATGCTGAGGGGCCCCTGGACCCCATGCAGGCATGGGCGTGGGTGCAGGTCTGACTGACCAGGCAGCAAGAGGGGCCCTAGAACCATGGCAGGCCCACTGGGGTACAGGCCAGGGTGGCCAGCACTGGGTCCTGGATTCTGGGCTCGGCCTTAGAACCCGCCAAGAACCCAGCTTGGCCAGTCCCTGCTCTCAGCCTAGAGGCCACCCCGGGAGGAGCAGGGCCGCTGGCCCCACGGGAGGCAGGCCATCTGACTGCTGGTGGGGCAGCGAAGGAGGGAGGGGCCGTTGCCCAGGGCTGCACAGCTTGGGTGGCTTCCTGGGCTGTCCTTGAAGATGCCTTGGGAACATCTGGGACGGAGGCCAGTGGCCTGAGAGCAGCTGCCCGCCTGGCACCTACCCCTCCATGCCTGGGACGGGGTCCAGGCCCCTCTGCGCCCTGCCTGTCCCTGCTCTCCATTGTTTCACCCCCCACCACGTCCCAACCCCACCCCAGCCCCTCAGAGCCTCTTCTGTCCTGCCCGGGAAATGAGAGCACTCTCCAGGCCCGGGACCAGGCTGGCCAGGGTGGGTGGGGCAAGCCTGCATGGTCCTCCCTGGGTGCTCGGGTGCCCTGGAGACTGTTGCCCGGCTGGCTGGCTGCTGTGGACTGGGTGGCAGGAAAAGACAGCCAGTTACTGACCATGAACCAGCCGGGTCCAGTCAGCTCCAGTCAGCTTGGCGGGGTCGGCGCCAGAGGGCCACCAGCCCCTGGGACACACAGCAGAGGTGCCGCAGGCCTCGTTAACTTTCTGAAACTGGCCCCGGGTCGAGGTGGCCCCACTGTGACCTGGTGGCTTGTAGGAGAACTAACCTGCTCATCCTGGGGGCATGCCTCTCAGTGACAAGCCCAGGGGCCCCAGGAGCAAACACCTTCCCTGCCATTGGGGTCCAGCTGTGCCTCTGCCCAGCTGTGTGACCTCAGGCCAGTCACCAGCCCTCTCTGAGCCTCTGCCCTTCAGCTGAGACAGGGAGAGGAGTGGGTGTTGATGAGACTTGTGGGTAACCCCATGAGAACCGGGCACCCCAATCCCTTTGCAGACAGTGCTCCCCAGGGGCCAGGCTGAGGGGCGGGGTTGGGTTTGGGGAGCTGCCCGGCCCCTCCCTACCCGAGGCCTGGGAACATGGCCAGTATCGGGTTCAATGGTGAGGCTGCCCTGGGCCAACTGGTGTCGGGGCAGAGAGAGAGAGTGAGATAGGACCCAGCCTCCCAACCCCTGCCGGCCTTCGGAAGCCTATGTTCCGAGGGGACAGGCAGACCCGAGACTGTGCTCCATCCAGAATGCAGAGCCGGGTCAAGGGGCCCGGGAAAGCAGGGCAGGCCTCCAGGAGGCAGTGGCACCAAGCTGCGTCCTGGAGCAGGGAAGGGGCCGGCCAGGCTGCCCAGCGAGCCCAGGCAGAGCCAGGCAGCACACGTCACACCCTCTCCCTCTCTCCTTCTAGATGCAGAAGCAGGTGCACTCGGGCGCTGCCCCCCGTGCCTTCCAGGTTTGTGGGCCTGATGCCCGGCCTCGGTGTTGTCCCGTGCTCGCTGCCGCCGTCCTGCGTTTGGGGGGGTAGCGTGCCCTCCGCCGGGGCAGGGGCGGCTCCACGGCCTAGGGCCGTGTCCTGGGGCCGACACAGCAGAAATGCGTCTCCTCACTCTCCTGGACGCCGAGGCCCACGGCCGCGGCATGGGCAGGCCAGCTCCTCCCGAGGCCTCTCTCCCCGGCGCTGTGGCGGCCGCCTTCCCCGGGTCCTCACTGGGTTGTCCCTCAGTGTGTGTCTGTGTCCCAGTCTCTTCTTGGAAGGACTCTGGTCCTGTTGGGTCAGGGCCCGCCCTAAAGGCCCCGGTTTAATCACAAAGCAGTTGTGTTCCGGGTCCTGGGGAACAACCTAGGGGTCGGGACTCCCACCTATGAGCTTGGGGGGTGCAGCTCAGCCCAAAATGTGGCCCTGCCCAGGCTGCTGGTGCTTCAGCAGGTGTCAACCCCTGGTGGGGGCAGGGCAGAATAGCAGGGGCAGGGAGGGGCCTGCTTAGGAAACAGGAGGGGCGGGGCAGGGCGGAGTAGGGAGAGGGGGTCAGGTTCTTGGCTGGGAGCCCCTTTGTGGAGATGGGCCCCATTTAGATGGGGCAGTGGGAAAGCTTGGTAGGGGTGGACCAGACAGAGGTTGGGCTGGGCCCGGTGGGCTGAGCTGCCAGGCCCTGCCCTGCAGGTGGGCATGGACACAGGT
>PVIA01012356.1:0-38267 GCA_004024845.1 Tonatia bakeri
AGAAATCAGCTGACAGTCTGATGGGAAGTCCTTTGTAGGTTACTGTCTCCTTGTCTCTTGCTGCTTCTAGGATTCTCTCCTTCATTTGTACCTTGGCTAATGTAATTATGACGTGCCTTGGCGTGTTCCTCCTTGGGTCCAACTTCTTTGTGACTCTCTGAGCTTCCTGGACTTCCTGGAAATCTATTTCCCTTGCCAGATTGGGGGATTTTTCCTTTAATATCTGTTTAAATAAGTTCTCAATTTGTTGCTCTTCCTCTTCCCCTTCTGGTACCCCTATAATTAGGATGTTGGAATGTTTAAAAGTGTCCTGGAGGTCCCTAAGCCTCTCCTCAGCTTTTTGAATTCTTGTTTCTTCATTCTTTTCTGTTTGGTTGTTCCTTTCTTCCTTCTAGTCCACTCCATTGATTTGAGTCCCAGTTTTCTTCCCCTCACTATTGTTCCCCTGTGCGTTTTCCTTCATTTCTCTTATGGTAGCCTGCATTTGTTCATCTAATTTATGTCCAAAGTCAACCAATTCTGTGAGCTTCCTGATCACCAGTGCTTTGAACTGTGCATCTGATAGTTCGGCTATCTCTTGGTCACTTAAAAAAATTGGTTCTGGGGCTTTCAAATATGTTTGAGCCATCTTTTTTATTCTCCTTTGGTTTGGTTGCGGCTGTTTCATAAGGGCGGCGGAGCCTTAGGTGTTCACCAGGGCGGGCACCCCAGTTGCTGGGTTGTGACGTTGTATGTGGGGGCGGGGTCTGAGAGGGAACAATGGCGCCTGCTCCACTCTCTCTAGGATTTTCCTCCCCTCCACTGCCTCCCACAAGCAAATTGGGCCCCTCTGGCGCTGGCTCCCAGGTGGGTGGGCTTGTGCACTTTCTCGGACTCTGTGGGTTTGCCCGAGAAGTTTCCTGTGAGGCTGAGAGTGTCTCCCGGCCTCTGCTCCCAGACGGGGCTCGAAACCCGGCGGTACTGCCCTTTTTTGCTTAGTTTACACGCAAATGTGTGGCTGTGGACAGCCAGCTGTCCCGAGCCTCTCACTGGGTCTGCTAGTTGCCTCCTGCACCCAGGGTCTGCCACCAGTCCATCGGCTGCCGTCTGCGCCCTGCACGCCCGCGCCTGCCAGCCAGTGTTTCTTCCCGCCGGGACCCCTCGACCCCTTCTCTGCAGGCCTCCGACTCCGCCACTCCTTACCGGTCTGGATGTACTGGAGTCCGACTTCTGTTCAGTTAATTTCTCTGTTCTGGTTGTTTCTTGTTTCTCAATTTTTGTTGTCCTTAGTTTTGGTTGCGCGAGGAGGCACAATGTGACTGCCTATGCCTCCATCTTGGCCAGAACTCACTTTCAACAGATTCTTGACCATCTTTGAAACATTTGTGCCACACTTTTATTTGCACTGCACTCATTACATCCAAATAGTTTCCATGGATGAATGTTCAAGTTTAATGCAAAATTTGATATACACTCATTGCTCTACTGTCTCAATCATTTTGAATACAACAGCCACACAGAACAATGCTTGCTCAGTGGAATTTACCACCTCCACTGACTAGTACAGTGAATTCATCATTGTTCGTGCATGCACATTCCAGTCCATTCTTCTTGGCTGACAGGTTACATTGATGTTGCACAAACCATTCTCATAATATTAACAATGGCTGTACTTTTTCCAGACATATACTGTATATGGAAGGATTAAACAATTCAGTCAAAAGAGACTGTAACAATAAAAAATCATGATCCAACTATATATAGTCTGATCTGCCTGGTGTTAAATCCCCCCCATTGATGTGCCAACAGCAACCAAAGCTCAACTACAAGAGAATGGTGTACACAGCCTGCACAGGGGTGTGTACTCCCAGTGCCCAGTGTGGGTGATCAGGGAGGCTGTGCCACTGGGCCCTACAGAACACCTATATTAGGCCATTCTACCAAGCCTAAGAGTCATAGCAGCTATACCTAATACATAGAAACAAACACATAGAGGCAGCCAAAATGAGGAGACATAGAAACATGTCCCAAATGAAAGAACAGAACAAAATGCCGGAAAATAGTAAACAAACTGTAGACAAGCAATCTACCAGATGCAGAGTTCAAAACACTGCTTATAAGGATGCTAAATGAACTTAGAATTCTAACAGCATAAAATAGGATTAGTCAGAAATGAAGGATACACTAACTGAAATGAGGAATAATTTATAGGGAATCAATAGTAAAGTAGATGATGTTGAGAATCAAGTCAGCAATTTGGACTATAAGGAAGCAAAAAAATACCCAATGAAAAGAGCAAAAAGTTGTGGGACAACTTCAAGTATACCAACATTCACATCATGGGGGTGTCGGAAGGAGAAGAGAGAGCACAAGAAATTAAAAAAAACTATTTGAGAAAATAATGACAGAAAACTTCCCTAACCTGGTGAAGGAAATAGCCATACAAGTCAAAGAAGTGCAGAAAGTCCCAAAGATGGTGAACTCAGAGAGGCCCACACCAAGATACATCATAATTAAATTGTAAAAGTTTAGCCCTGGCTGGTGTGGCTCACTGGACTGAGTGCTGCCCTGTGAACCAAAGGGTTGCCGGTTCAATTCCCAGTCAGAGCATGGGCCTGGGTTGCAGGCCAAGTCCCCAGTAGGGGGTGAGTGAGAGGCAACCACACATTGATGTTTCTCCTACTCTTTCGCCCTCCATTCCCCTCTCTTAAAATAAATTGTAAAAGTCTAAAGGCAAAGAATCTGAAAAGCAGCAAGAGAAAAGCATCTAGTTATCTACAATGGAGCTCCCATATAACTGTCAGCTCACTTCTCAACAGAAACTTTGCAGGCCAGAATGGATTGGCAAAAAATATTCAAAGTAATGAAAAACAAGGATGTACTACCGGTATTACTGTACAGCAAAGCTATCATTTACAATGAAAAGACAGATAAAGAGCTTCCCAGACAAGAGAAAGCTAAAGGAGTTCATCACCACCAAACCAGTATTATATGAAATGTTAAGGGTTTCTTTAAAAAGAAGAAAAACAAAAGATAAAATATAAAATATACGAACAGTAAAATGGCAGTAAATACATATCTGTCAACAATTGAATCTGAATCACAAAATAAATGAACCAAGCAGACCAGAAACAGACTCATACAGAGAACGTCTTGACAGTTGCCAGATGGGAAGGGGGTCGGGGATGGGTGAGAAAGGTGACGGGACTGAGAAGTACAAATTGGTTGTTACGGAGCAGTCATGGGGATGTAGAGGACAGCACAGGGAATATAGTCAATGATATTCTAATAATATGTATGTCAGATGGGTGCAAGATTTATCAAGATGATCACTTATTTAGGTAGTGTCTAATCATTAGGGTGAATGTCAACTGTAATTAAAATTTTTTAATTTATAATTTTTTTTTAAACCGCATAGCTGTTATTCTGTATTTAGATCTTGCTCCTCAGCATGTGTTGTCAGTTTGGCTGAAATGAACTTTTATACAAATTCAAAAACCAAAAAAAGGGAAGGAAGGAAAAGCCAGAAGTTCAGTGTAGTGTGGGATTTCTGTAGTACCCGGAGCTAGGAGACCTCCAAATAAGGTTATTGACAGTTAAAGGAGAGCCATGGAGTATAGCAGACAGAGCGCTCAGCCTGCTTCGTCATCTGCAAAGTCAGAGATTTGGATTCGAAAGGCAGCATTTATAGAGACTGAAGGCAAAGGTTTTGGAGCCTGACTTGCCTCATATTACGGAAAATGAGGATAATTACATACCTGCCTGATGCAGGTGCTATGAGGGATATGTATGTACACATATACCTTACTTAGCACAGTGTCTCATACACAGTAAACTTACTGTTACAAAGATGAAGTCCTTTTCAGATCTGATGATCTATTGTGTTACATAGTCAACTGCTGCCAGCCTCGCACTCCAAGGTAAGGGTAAGGGCCCGAGATACAGGCTAATCATTTCTTGTCTAGGTGTTACTGAACAGATGGCATGTGATACCAAAGGAGAAAATGGGAAGAATCTATGAATCTCAAGGACAGAATGTTGAGGAATATTATACTCGAGGACAAGAGGCAGGAGGATATGGGAGGGGCCAGTGAAGGAACGTTCAGAGAAGAGAGGGAAAACTAGGAGGGACTGTCCTGGCAGCCAGCTGGAACAGAAAGACGGCTCAGTGAAGACAGTCTTGTGGAGTAGGGGGCACCTGAGCTAAGTCTGAAGGTTTATGGGACGTATCTGATTGACAGGGAGTTCAACATGAAAGCAAAGGAAATTAATGCAGTGTAGTTCTGTGAGGATTTTAGAGGAAGGAAGATAATTTCTTTCGTTGAATTGGAATAAAAGAAGGGAAGGCTGTATGCTGATACAGTCAGATTTTGAGTGTGAAAGGTTGGAAATCAGGGAAGCTCATGATGGATCTTTTTTTTTTTCCATAAACATAGGAAGCAAGGCCATCTGGAGAGGGGAAGGTAGGGAGTAACAGTGAAGTGTGCTACTAAGTGGCTTTAAGCATTTTCTCTAATTCTGCCCTTTGTGTGAAGTAGAAAACAAATGATCCATGTCAATTATAATAGGTGATATTTACTGAGCCTTTAATATCTGCCAGATATCTTGTTAAGAGCTTATTTCAAACTTAAAACATGCCTAACAGACTAATGGTATTAGTACCACATCTACATGCCACAGAAGGTCATGCATGAGACAGAGGAAGGACTGGAAATTGCTCAAGGTTCCCCCGCTCGGAAGAGCTGGAGCCAAGACTTTATATCGAATAGGTCACTAGACCTGTTGTTAATCCGTGGAAAGTAAGATTTTCTTTGCTTTTATATTTTGAACCAGGTAACAACTAAAGCCAAACAACTGAAAGATTCGGTGACCTGCTCCCCAGGTGAGTCAGCGCCCACTAACCCCAGTAACCTAAAGCAGTTTCTTCAAAATAAATCCCTTTTCGTAACAACTTCTTTAAATACGGTGGTGTAACAGCTTTGCCCAAGGAACTATACAGTTAAACCTCTAAAAGGCGTCAAATTACACCTACTGTAATGTACAGTTAAACCTCTCAAAGGCACCAACAAGCCAATCCAGCCCTAAACATTTAGTGGGTGCTAAGATGTATGTAATAAGTTTAAAGAACTATAAAAAACGTTATTCTTCTCTAGTGTTGGCAGGGTGGGGGGCACAGGAGAAAGCCAGTCCGCGCACCACGCAAATGTGGACAAACGGTGTGCAGTTTTCCTGTTCTGCCCCCCACATCACCACACACTGTCCTTCCGAAGAGACAACTAGCCTCCCCAAGAATCTGTGTTTCTCCAAATCTGTTTCCTCCAAGACTAACTGGAATTTTGTTAGAGTCCCCATACTGTTTGCCTGGAACCAGGAGGCAATAAAATGCCTCCTAAACCTTCCAACTTAACCTAAATACAGGCCCCAGGTCCAGAGGTCTCCAGGGGTCAGCCCCAGGAAGGGGTTCTGCAGACTCTAGGAAAGTGGGCCAGACCCATTTTCTACCAATAAAATTATTTATCTGGGCATGGAGGCAAGAAGTAGGCAGTCAGATGTTGTGTGAAAAAGCTGACCTCCCAGACACTGTCCAAAAATGTCTTCTGAAAAGGCAGCATGGAGGAGCAAAGTGAGCAGGCACACATGGCCCTTCCTAGAGCATTGGTGGAGGGGGTGAAGGTGTGAGGAGAACAGGAACTGTGTAGTTCAGTATTTAAGGGTGTCTCTGAGATGACAGCCGTGCCTGTGAGTCAGTGATGGCTTACCCGTTTCCTGTCCAGAGTGAAGCAGATGGGCAGGAGTCCCAGTAGCAGCAGAAGCAGCTCTGGGCAGGGAGCAGACCCCACAAGCAGTGGTGGTCACCCTCAGATGGTGAGTTGCTGTCAGACCTGACGGACTCTTTTTAGTTATGCTAATGGATCATTCACAACTCTGGATTGTGAAGAACAAACTTCCTTACTTAAAGAGTAACAGGTTATTTCTTCTCAGAGAGATCTTTGCATTTTTTCATCACAGCCGGTTCTGCATACATCCATGGGTCCTCAAAGCGTGGCAAGGCAAAAGACTTTGGATCAGGCAGAACTGGGTTCAGATCCCACTCACCTCCGCTGCTTTCCGAGACTTATTTTCCTCATCAGTAAAATTAGGATAATGATACCTATCCTAGAGTAATGTGAAAAATTAAGTAAAATCATACATGCAAAATGCGTAGGACACTGTCTGCGAGGTGGGAGGCAGTTGTTGTCACTCTTCTCACCTGACTTGACCCAGGCCTTTCATCTGTATGATGTGCCCTTTCTCACAGGAATGGTTAGACTCTCTGAACTGAAGTCAACAGCTCAGAATTCCAGGCCCATCAAGACCACCATGGCCTTGCCCGATGACATCATCACCCAGCGGGAAGCCAGTGCACAGGCCACAGGGGATGGGGAGAGGGAGGACAGTGACGAACAAGAGGAGGAAGAGGGACACGAGGCCCTGGTCCTGGAAAGCCAGCCGAGGAGACGGAGGCCAGCCCGGCTGCCCGAGCAGCCAAAAGCAGAACCAGTGGAGAAGCTCCGTGGGAAGAGACAGAAGGACTTTGATATATCGGAACAAAATTCATCAAGTGATGAGGAGAGCCAGAAGAAAGAGAGAAGTCGTGCTACAGAGGAGCCATGGACTCAGAACCAACAGAAACTTCTGGAATTAGCATTACAGCAATACCCAAAAGGATCCTCTGACCGCTGGGACAAAATAGCCAAATGTGTCCCATCTAAGAGTAAGGTGGGTGAGGCGGGGAGAGGACGAGGCTCTGCACTGGTTTTAGATTCCACTGAGGTGGCTGCAGCCGGATCCGTCACCTTATTCATAGCCTCTCTCCAGCCATTTCCCATGCGCTCTCATTTACGGTCATCATCTGGCGTGTCTCCCCTGAGAGCACGGGAAATCTGTGTGCTTGACTGATTGGTGTGTATGAATGAGGTCAGCAGTCTAAGTTGGGTCATTATACAGATGAGGTAGTTGTTCTCAGAGAAAAATTCCATCCATAGAATATAAACTTCACCCTCAACCACTCTGCCATTCTCTGGAGCATTCACTCTGCTCAGGCAGCAGTTTGAGAGAAGCCCGGGTGGCCTGGCAGCATCCTGGTCACTGTGCAGTCCCTCTTACCCGAGTAAGGAGAAGGTTTCTCGAAATCACAAGCGCCTTCGGGCACAGGGATGTGTGTGGCCGGTGGTGCGTGTGATCCCCACTCTGCAGCAGGACTCTGGACTCAGCCCCAACACAGGGTCGACCTGAGACCCTGGAGGCATATTTGTATGTGGGGTCTATGTGAGAATAACATTTCAGAACAACAATAGCACTCAGCTTACTCTCTACAGCCTTGACCTTTTATAATAGACTTTTCCCCCTGCTTACAGCTTTTAGTACCTGCTTAAATGTATCTATAGATAGTTCTCAAATAAAAATTCAGACAGGCAGGAAGATAGGCGGCCCTGTGACAAGACAGCCCCTTCCCTGGCCTTTGCCTTTGGCCTGGCCAGTGTGGAGCTACCGCACTGACAGCAGGATCTCTCCAACTGGTCCCTTTCCTGACGCACAGTCTCCAGGGCCTCTTTCCCTGTAGCTGTGCCCTTCTCCGAGGCACCAGGAACACTGAGAAATCAAAAGAACCAATCTCTTCTGCCTTCTGCGCCTATCACTCAGTAGCCTCTGGGCACATTGATGTTCATTTACATTCTTATTTTTTTTAATTGAAATTCGATGTTGGACAGCCTAGCTTGTGGCCATGAATGTCCCCAAGTGTACAGGTCTAGTTATCTATTACCCACTCTAAAATGAGGAAGTCAAGAATTCCCGGGGAGAAAAATAAAACCATTAGCAGTTGATCTATTTGAGAAACACAGATTCCCCTGCCTCTCCAACTGGTTTGCCAGAAGTCATTATTTTCCCTGAATTTCTCTAGCATCTGTCAGGACACAGCCATTTGCATATGTGATGAATCGACATAGATTTGAAAGGAAGTGGAACCGGATTCCTTAGAACACTCAGAAACTGATTGCCTTGGGGTTTGGAAAACTTCCTGTTTCAACCAGAAAGGAGCAGCTCTTTTACTGTCCTGCAAAAGTTCCCTTTAAGCCTTGGCGTTAGAACCAGGTCCAGGAAAGGTTGCCTGGGGCTCACCTGCTGTGGAGTGACTCCCTGCAAGTGGCCGGAAAGCCACTGGAAATTCTGGGCTGAAACGAGGAGGCTTTGCCTGAAGTGTGAGTGAACTGGGCTCAGCGGCAGGCCTGCTGCTCAGGGGGCTCAGGGCCCACCCTGTCTTCCAGGTGAGGTGCTAGGGCTGGCCGCTCGATGTCATGTGCTGGGCGGGACCATAGGAAGCAAAGTATCGAGAAAAGATTGACAGTTTTAAAGACCCTAGGCAAAGCATCTTTGGGGATGCAGATAAGGGACAAATAAGATACTCTCATTACTCTAAGCAGCTAAAATTCTAGGAAGAGAATGAATATCCGTTCTGTCCCAGGCAGCTGATGAAGTCTTCTCCGTGGAGTGGAAATCAGCTTGCACTAGACTGTGAGTTAGTGAAGGCTGACAGTGCCACTGGGGAGAGTATTTTTTGAACAGAAACAGAAATGGATTCTGGAAAGTACCTTTTGATAAATAGGGGAGTCATGAGGCCTCTCCCCAGCATCCCCCATCTCCCCTTCAGTCATGAGGCCCCACCCCAGGGGGTGACAGCTGCAGGAAGCTAGGATCTGAAGCTTGTAGTTCTGTACCTGACAGGCAGGAAGAGCGAGGTGGGGCTGGGATGAGCCCAAAGACGTTCAGCATACGCCCTGTCAGTGTCCTGTGGGCTAGCAGATGGCCCCAGGAAGGTCCCAGAAGGCCTTTGCAAGAGGCAAACCCAAAGGAGAATAGCACAGGCACCTGGCCTCAATTTTTTTGTTTCTCTAAAGTGACATGTTGTGATGAAATAGTAAAATGTTAAAAATCGATCATTATAGTTAGCAAACTGAATGTCATAGTCATAATGATAGAAGGCCTTATAGACAGCTCCTAGTGGCCCCTCACCTCAGCAGTTAACCCAGCAGATAACTTTGCACCTTGGGCTCGAAGTTCAGCTTGGCCTCCTTGAACTTGTCAGCCTCGTCTGTCTGACTAGCTGGGCTCACGCAGGAAACTCTAGGCAGGTTCTGTACAAAGTGAATGGATATGAGGTGGCCTAGTTTTATCACTGGACATAGCCACCAAGCAGGCCCCATAGGCTTACCCCAAGAAGGTCATTCTGATCTGTGGAAGTAATTGTTTTCACCTTTTTTTTTTATCTTCCTGTAGGAAGACTGTATCGCTAGATACAAGTTGTTGGTGGAACTGGTCCAAAAGAAAAAGCAAGCTCAAAGTTGAATATTCTGGAAGATGACATTCGCCTTCATTTTCCAAAATGATTATTTTAAAACTCTTATGCAGAAATTTGCATTTTGTACCTCAGTATTTCTATACGTCATGTGCCTTAGTAAAAAATTTAAAAAATAAAAAATAAATGTTGTGCTCTAATGTTTAAATGAATACTGAATTAAAGGAGAAAAAAGAACTTGGGTACTTTATGGGTTATTCTCTCACTACTACGAAGTTTCTGGGTTTACTTTCATGGGGAACAAACTTAATAGTGCTTTCTTTCTCTTTATTTCTTGTTATTTTTTTAAATTCTCACCCAAGGACTTTTTTCATTGCCGTTTGGAAAGAGAGGAGGGAGAAAGAGAAACACCGATGTGAGCCCTGGCTGGCGTGGCTCAGTGGGCTGGGCACCAGCCTGCAGGCTGGAGCGGTTCTGTTCCCAGTCAGGGCACGTGCCTGGGCGGTGGGCCAGGCCCCTGGTTGGGGGTGAGCGAGAAGCAACCGATCCATGTTTCTCTCACACATTGTTTCTCTCACTCTTTCTCCTTCCTCCCCTCTGAAAAAAGTTAATAAAATTTTTAAAAACAAACAAACAAACGTCAGCATGAGAGGGAGCATCAGTTGGTTGCCTCCTGTACACTTGGACATGTGCCCTGACCGGGAATTGAACACACAGCCTTTCAGCTGTGGGACAGTGCTCCAGCCAGCTGAGCCATGCCAGTTGGGCTGAGTAGTGCTTTGTAACAGTCAGTCAAATACATGATTTTGAAGGAACATATAAGCAAACTAATGTGTAACAATGAAAAAGTACGTTTCTTTGACCAAAGAACATACAGCTTATGAGTTTACTAGTAGCAGAGTTCAGGTGCCAGGGGAGAAAAATCCAGCTTGGTATTGAACAAGCTGGCTAAAAACAGTGTGAGGCCTTCTTAGGCATATACATCTTGGGGGAAAAATAGGTTTAAATGAACGAGGACAAAGGTAATAACCTCTGAGTTTGGGTTGGATAGAAATCTGTCCTCAACTGATAGAATTTCCATAGATCAAGGAAGAAAGGTTTTTAGGAACCTACGAAATTGGGTCCTACTTTTCAATCCCTGAGTTTAAAAAAAAAAAAAAAATCACTCCTCTGTGCTGCCATCTTTGATTGCACTCATCCTTATTGTGTGTGTTTCAACGGTCACCATTGAGCTGAGAGTCACTGTTTACATCTGTCCTTTGCTCAAGGATGGGAAATGGTTTGCTGCCTAAATTAACCATTCAGGCCACCAGCACACACTTAAAGGAAGTGATTTGATATAACATCTACAAAGATGTCATATTTCTCTATGTATTGAACTCAGATTAGAGCTTCCTGGAGGAAAGTTTGGCTGTGGTGTCCTAACTCCACTGCTGGCCCTGGGACCTTTCACTGACAGGACACTCACTACCAGATGGGCCTGAACCCCTCCCCACAACACCACCTCCAGTGCAGCCCCCCAGGTGGGACATCGTGGGGAATGTGCCACCTCGGAGGCCTCATTGGCCAGACTGCAGTGGCGTTGCAGCAATTTTCGTGAACTGAGTCACTGCTCGCAGCTCCCTTCAGCTTCATCCCAGTCAGGATGAAGAGCCTGCCTGGCCCCAGGTCAGCACTGTCCCCCAGTTGAGCGGCCAGGCTGGTGGGAGGGGCAGGAGGAGAGGGCATGGACAGACTTAGCCTTTGTCCCAGCTGTGCTCACACCCTCTTCCTGATAACCAGAGCTAACCCAGTCACAGGGATGGCACCAGAGCTAACAGCTTCACCCCCTAGAACTTTCTTCCCGAGCCAGTGGGGCTTTGAGGTCATTGTGCACCCACTGCAGCCACGGCCCTCCTCTCCATTCACGGGGAAGTCAGGAAGACCTGGTGCACAGAGGGCAGTGTGGGGAGAGGCAGGTGGTTCTGGCTGCGTCCGCCCTGGTCCCTCCTGTCTCCAAGTCTGGCGTCAGGTCTATTTGTCATTCTTTGTGTCCAGCTTGACATTCTGTGAGCATCCTTCCACTATTCACCGTTTTTACTTTCGTTTCTGTCACACACACACCCCAAACCCCGTCACAAGTTTTTGAGCTCCCAGTCCGGGGAGAGTCCGTGAGAGCCCAAAGATGCCTTATAGGCACAGGACGGAATCCCTTGGTTCGCTCACCAGCTCGTCTTTTCTAGACTCTAAGAAAATGAGACTCTGGCCTGGTTTTCTTCTAATCATTGCCCCTGCTTGCTAGTGCCCTTCAGAGAAATTCAAAGGGCTCTCTCTGCATGGCTCCCTCTCCAGGGAACTCAGAGCTGCTGTGTGTTATGGAAGTAGAACCGAGAGTCTGGTGGGCAGGGCTGCCCAAGTGTGGCTGCGCACAGGAGACACACGGGGCCCGGGTGTGAGCAAGGTCATGGCCAAGAAAGCAAAAAAGCCTCCAGCAGGGGTGCAGTACTCCAATCTGTGGGGACCAAAGCGGGACTCCCTCGCAGCACCGCTTCCCCAGGTCCTCTCCAGAGAAGCGCTCCCCCAACCTGTCTCTCAGACGTCCCACGTGGTGATCCTGTGTATTAGCACCTCCAAGGCTGATGTGTGGGACATCAGGTGCTATGTACCACCTCTTTGTCCCAGTTGCCCCGCTGGAAACAGGGACTGCCAGTAGCATTCTGTCTTTCCCTGCGAGCTGCAACTCCCCACCGGGGCATCCAGGTCACTGCACAGACTCCTATGGGGAGGGGGAAGGGACCTGGGAACCCCGCCGAGAGTTATGCCAAGTGTCCATTTTGGGCGTGTAGTTCTGGGAAGGGGAACACATCCTTCCCTAGGTGCCCCAAAGGTCTCTCACCCAAAGAGGTTAACAGCCTCTGCTGTAGTGTTTCCTCTGGTGCATCATGTGTGTGGAGGAAGGCCAGGGTGGGACCAGAGAAACCTCACCTTGGCCTCAGACATAAAGAGGACCAGGCCTCAGCTCTACTGCTCATTTCCTGTCTGTCAAATGCAGACACATGGGTCTGAGCTGCCTCAGGAACAGGGCTTCACTTCAGAGCTGCCTGGTCTTGTGTCCTCTGTCTCAGGTGCAACCGAAGTAAAGGGCAGTCTTAGAGTCAGAAGCCCCACATCTGAATCCTGGATCATCCAGTGAGCAAGAAGGGGCACCCGAGTGCAGATATCTGGATTGTTTGGGGTGCTGAGGAGGCTGGATGTTGAGGGTGGGGCTCTAAGAGGAAAGCAGCTCTCTCCCTGGATTTGGAGGCGCTGGCCTGGCTGCGGGCACATCCTACAGACTCCGTCCTCCACCAGCCACCTCAGCCACAGGCACACACAGGCCAGGGGCCCAAGGGGGCTGTTATTCTGAGAACCTGGTCTTTTGTCCTGCAGTGACTTAGATTAACTTTCTCCACTGGGGCAGAACCGTGCATCAAACAGGTCCTTAAACTATTTATAGCACCATTTTTAAAGCCCATTCACACCTCCTCTCCTTTATCCTCACAAATCCCCTGACTGGTTGAACAGGTTCTGCTCCTTAGGCACCTGGGGTGTTGTGCCATTTGGGGAGCTGCCTGTGCCTCAGGTGCTTTGTTAGGGGGGTGGGGAGCGGGTAGTCATCTGTGGATCCTACTGCTTCGAGTTCTAGCAGATCACCTGGTTCTTCTGTAAAATTTGCTCTGGCAGCTAAAGAGCAGCCCTCCACCCACACTCCTCCGGGGAGCCAGGTGCCTGGCCCCGCCCACCCCACCCACGGGGACCTTGGGTCTCACTGGAGTATCGCTGCAGTGAGTTCACTCTTCCACTGGTGTGTTTTCAAATTCCCTTCTTTTAGAATAAAGTCATATGAAGCTTTTCATTAAAAATGCCTTGGAGTTTGGATATCTTAAAAACACCTCCAGCCACAGGGCTTTTTCTTGATAAGTGCCATCCCACCCCAAAGCAAGCCCACAGACCCCTTTGAAAGGAGAAAACCAATCCCTTTAACATACCAACTGTTCCCTACTTACATCTGTAGGGTGTTTATAGATGTTTATTTTAGCAGTTATGTTTTTTCCTAAAATGTAAATGGTGTAGTTTAAATTGTGATGTCCTATGCACGTGGGGTCATCATCCATCCCAAGGAGCCCAAGACAGCCCGGCCTCATGATGCCTGGCCCAGAGAATGGGCAATCTGTCCCCCAAGAGGATGGCCAGCTGAGAGTCAGCATCCTCTCTGTTTGCTTTTGGTTTACAAAAGCCCCAAAGATGGAAGGGTTTGTGCTGATGCTGACCCCCAGCTCCTCCTAAGGCATCCACCCCTTCCAAGGGAAACTGAGGCACAGAGACACACACCCACCCCTGAGTCAGGGCCCTTCATGATCAGTGTCTCATGCAACTGGCTACTCCTGCCACCTGTGTTCACAGGCCTTCCACACCTCAAACCAAGACCACCCATGTGGCCCCAGTGCCACTTGGAGAGCAAGACAAAAGACCACGTCTGGTGATGAGGAGGGGCGGGGCTTTGGGAGGGGCCTGGGCTAGTTGGAATTCTTCATTTGGTAAAAGCGGACTTGGATAGTTCACCTAAATCTTAAAGTCCTCTTCCCCCAAAAGGTGCTATAACAAAGCTAGCTTTCCAAACAACGGGCTGAGAAGTGAGTGGCACTAAGGGCTCCCTCTCACTTGGGATTTGCAGATGTGGGTGCGTTCTGGGGTCGGGCCAGGCCCGAGGGAGGAAAGCAAGTCACCCCTGAGCACCCGCTGCTTCTCTGCAGGTCCCGCGGCTCCCCAGGAGGTGCAGGAAAGCCTGCACACTGTAGAGGCAGTGGTGGCAGGAGCCAGCCTGAGTCATGAGTCAAACACTGGGAAGCGGGTCTCCTAACCATTTGTGGCAATAAGCCGCCTCACTCCCCCTGCTGGAGCCACGTGTCTGCTCCACTTATGGCCGCCGGGAAGCCACCCACTGTCTTGGCAGAAGTCCCAGCCTCCTGAGTAAAGTGCTTGGCCTTCAGTCTTTGACTTCAGTCACTGGGGAACTAAATTAACACACTGTAAAACTGAGCGGCTACAGCTCTTTTCTTCTGGTCTGGAGGAAAAAAGAATGGATTCATGTAGGACAGAAAAAGGGACACCATGTTAGCAATCTGATTCCTGGGGAAACTACAGGTGTCTGAAGAGCAGTGTCCACAAGAACGCTGGGCAACTGTTCCCAGTGCCGCCGGGCCCTCTAATGTGTCAGGTCTGAGGGAGCAGGGAGAGACCCCCTTCCCTCCTCATACCCCGAAGAGCCTGGCTACTCTCCGCACTGGAAAGGCAGAGCCACTGGGGTCCCTCAGGCCCAGCTCCCTCCCTCATGCTTGTGCTGTGCCCTCCCTGTTCACAAATGCTGCGGGAATGGACTGGAAATACACACCCACTTATTTTACAGGCAAGTCAATTATTTGCCTCTTGCTTTCACTGCAGGTAAGAGAAGCCCCAAGTCAGGAGCAGCAGCACCTCTGGACCAGTAATTCCTGGACTACCATAGGAGTTAAACTCAGTTAAGCCCATCTTTGGCTAGAACAAGTTAACAAGAAATCCTAGTTTTTACAAAATGAAACTGACCAAGAGCTAAGTAGCAATGAGGGAGTTTGTATATTATTTTATTTTGTATGCCCTAAGTTATAAAAGGAAAGGAACAGCGTCATGTTTTCTTCTCTGTCACTACTCAAATATCTTGTAAATTTAAAATAAAACATCAAGTTGTTTATTCCAAATTATCTTGGTTCCAATCTGTTTCACAAAGGAAGATGTTAATGCCAATAAACAGATATCTCTAACTACTTGACCACAGCTCATCTGCCTTTTTATTTATTATTTTATTTATTAATTTTAAGAGAGGCAGGGACGGAGAAAGAGAGAGAAACATCAATGTGTGGTTGGCTCTTGTGTACCCTGTACTGGGGACCTGGCCCGCAACCCAGGCATGTTCCCTGACTGGGAATTGAACTGGCAACCCTTTGGTTGCAGGCCAGCACTCAATCCACTGAACCACACCAGCCAGAGCTACTTTTTTTTTATTGTTTGTTTTAAAGATTTAATTTATTTTTAGAGAGAGGGGAAAAAGAGGCTGAAAGAGGAGAGAAACGCTGACAAGAAGGAGAGACATCAATCTGACTGCTTCTTGTACACACCCCGACTAGGGACCAAACCTGCAAACCAGGCATTACCAGCAGCTTTTCACTTTGCTGAATGACGCCCAACCAACAGCCATGCTGGTCAGGGCTCGTCTCCCTTTTTGGAGGCTTTACTTGAGAAATCCCTATTGGAAATCTCCTCTTTGGCTAAAATGGCATCTGTTAAGATGGAAAAATTCCATGTGGAAATTTTTGCCTGGTGCTGTCTCACCATCATCATAGGAGAGGAAGAGATTGGTCAGCGGTGAGACAGAAAGTCAGGGCCAGGCTATAATGACAATGTACCCAAATTCAGCTCAATCCTGATACTGGTCACCTCCAAATCCTCCACGTACCCTGCTCCCAACTGCTGGTGGCAAAGAAACCTGCTCCTGTTTCCTGAGATTGGCGTGAGGGCCTGGACCCCGAGACACACTACCACTAAGCAAGGCCTGGGGCGAGGGCTGGGCCACAGCTGCTGCCGCCAGGGGTGCACCCCTGAGCCTTTGGTATCTCTTTTCTGGTCGGGTTGGACACGGTTTCCCAAAGTCTGTCCTGATGGAGGCTTAAATGCAGGCCCTAAATCAGAAGAAAGTGAAGTAACTCTGGAGAACCTGCCAAGTGGGAAGGTACAGGGCCAGTGTTACGCTGGGTCACAGTCCTGCTGCGATGAAGCCTCGGGTCAGCGGAGCTGCACTCAGTCCCACAATAAAACCCAAGACTAAGCTTTTATGTCTGTGATTAAAATGTCAAAGTTTCACGTTGGGATGAACGACAAGGCCACCTGACTCACAGCTGGGAGCAGAGGCCTCCTGCAACCACACCTGCTAGTTCTTGGAGCAGCCCATGGCCCCCAACAGGGATTCCTCTCTGAGAGGCTCCCTCAGCAGTGATGCTTCCACCAAGAGCCCAGGGAGGAGGGAGTTTGCAAGAGGGTGGAGGAGCCAGGAAGGGACAGGACAGCAGCCTGATGCCAAGTGGCTCCTCCAAGGACAGTGAGGCCATGTGCACTGTGGGTCCTTCGCCTTCTCAGTTCTGGCTGTGCACTGGGCTCACCCAGGGAGCTCCAACAGCCCCAGAGACTGAGCCCCACACGGAGGTCCAATCTCTCAGCCCTGGGTAAAGAGCCTGCACAGGATTCGAATCTTCAGATGATCCCAGGGTGCAGCCCAGGAGGAGAGCCACTGCTTGAGTCCAAGAGTTTGCAAAGAAAATGTGCACCTTATTGCTCAAAGAATCCTATGTACGTGAACAGTTCAGCTGCAGAAAACACCTGTCCATACTTGCTCTGGGAGGAGACCAGGAGAACCAGAAAGATGGCTGCAACAGGAACAGCCGCAGTGCCAGAAATGCAGTCTCCTAATTAGTCCGTCTGCTTGGTAAGTGAGCCAAGCGAAAAACACCAGATGCATCAGTCAGAGTTTGAGAGAAACCAAATTAACTCCATCAGCAAAAATGTGAATGTCTTGCTGTAATTTTAAACTTCAGAAGGCACCAGCACAATCAGGATGCTGCGAATTGGCTGCTGCCGTTCCAAGATCACTCCTGCTATTATTGGCTCCACACAACTTCGCTGGGAAACAGGGACAGGTCCTCCTTGTCATCCGACCCCTGCCACTCATGCCACCGAAACCCGCTCCTTTTCATGTCACCAAATGCCCTTCTAGCCACTGATCCAAGAGTCTTCGCAGTTTGCTCTTCAGTTTTGGTGTTGCCTTTCAGCTTTGCACAGCCTCGGGTTCCTTGTAGAATACAGTGGATGTCAAGAATGCAGGGAGCTTGCCTGGCTCCTCTTCAGGGTCCTGTACCGATGCTTCCTCCCCCACCTGCTTCTGGAATGTCAGCGTCCTGAGGGCTCATCTGTAGCCTCTCCTCCCTCACCACCTTCTCCCACCCCTGTGACTTCACTGATGCCCTGCATTTGCCCAACTAGGGTCAACTTTTTGTTCCCTCGGGGCTCTCACCACTAACCACGGTGGTAGAATCGAAGCTTCCCTAACGTCCCAGAACTGCGCACAGGCATGGGAATCTGCACCTCAGTCCCTCCCCAGGAAACCAGACTGGAGTCACTCCTAGAGAGCTGGGTACAGACAATGCATTCACACCACAAGCCCAGAGCCAGTGACAGAGTCTGCTAGTTCCTTTCCCCTAAAAGACTCCACTTGGTGAAAACACCCCCCCTGCTTTTTCGGGCCACTCAGCAGTCACTGACCCTAAGGAACCTGAACTTGCTTCTCTACCCCAATCCTCCACACACCTGAGCTGAGTCCTTCTGACCAGTTCAGTTCCTTGTCCTAACCCACTTCCTTTCGTGGCTTTTCCAGGCAGCTCTGCACAGGCAGGCCCTTGGTTGCAGCTCATAACCCCACAGAAGGGAGGTGGGTGACACCATTGATCACTGCCTGGAATGAACACCGAGCCAAGAACAGCCCAGAGCCTGGTCCGTTTCCAGTTGTTGTCGTGCCCAGGTAAGGCCCAGATCTTAGAGGACATGACATGTTCGAGAACCACACGGCTGCGTTTGGGGGAGGCACGGTGAGGGGCGGAGTCGTGACGGCAACTAAAGCTGCCGTGCTTGCTGAGGATGAGCCACATCCTCTCTCGGTCACTCCACGGGGGACCTGAGGGTGGGATGGAAGCATCATCTTTTCTGGAATTATCATTAAGTGCTTCCTACCTTACTTGCCTCAGATATTGTTCATATTTGTACCAATTCACATTACGGCAGCTCTGTGACTGCTTAGACTCTCCAAGCCTCAACTTCCTCACTGTGAAATGAGGAAAACAAGTCGCCGCTGGCAGGGTTGTGCGAGGACTGAGACGAGGCACCTAAGGTGTTTGACAGGGCACCCGGCTCCTCGGACACCTGTACTCCAGTTCCACTCCGTGAAGATCAAGGGCAACCCGTGGGGCCCCACAGGACAGGACCCCCAGACGAAACAGAGATTGGAGACACAGACAGGACAGCCAGCGCTGAGAACGCACGCGGAAACGGCCCCGCCTGGCGGAGCGTTCTGTTCCGCGGGGACCAACGTCCCAACCAACCAAAGGAGACTCACGTTTCCCAGGATTCTCTACTGAACTCACAGAACTGTCAATATTCGGTTCGTAGCATGGAGGTGTTTCTTTTAATGCCAATAACATACAAATTATTTTTAAAACATAATGGCTTCCAAATGTTTACAAAAGTTCACAACTACTTCATTTCGAAAGGCCCGGCTTAATTTATACAAAAAGATGGTGTCATCCATGTAGGTTTCATTTTCAGTAAGTAAAATGAAGACGAGTAACATTTCTCTTTGAGAGTTCTAAAATTCAAAGCAAAAGCCCACTTCCTACTTTTGCAGACACAATTTCACGCTGCTGTGAGGACCCTTTTGCCTGCAATTGCAGGGCCTCTCCTGCCCGTGTTGGGGAGAGTCCTGTTACGGTGGTCAAGCCGGCTTCCACCTGGTTGACAGGGAGCTTAGAAAACAACTCGGCAGTTTGTTTTTCTTGGCATTCATACCTAGCGCTTGCTTTTCACCCGCACTACCAATCACACACCTACAGGAGCCAGCTGGTGGAAACCCCGCCCCACACAGAGCCCCCTCTCCAGGCATCCGTGCTGAGCCCCTCAGCACCATGGCATCTCAGAGCAGGAATCCACCCCAGGGAACCACAGAGCAGCAGCCCAAGGAAGCTCAGCGGAATTCACGGTGGAGGCGGGGGCAACCTGAGTCTCATTGGAGTCAGAAAGCTACAAAAGCACCAAACTACTAACATAAATAAACAGCCAAAATAAATGACGCTTTTAAAAAAATGAAAAGCTGTACAGCCAACTATGATTTTGTTTAGGTTAGATTGCTTTACACAGTGTGAGAATTGATAAGGAGTTAACGGTGCGTCAGCTGTCATTCCTTAGCCTTGGAAAAGACATTTCAGAATCAGGTAATTACTTTCCATTTGTGTATTAAAAAAAAGAAAAGAAAAAGAGTCTTTCTAGAAACCCAAAATTCACTCCTTAATAAAGTTAAAAAGCCTATAACCAGTTTTCCTTGTTTATTCAATTCCTAATTATTAGGAGCAAATTACACAAATCAGTATAATCTGATTCAATTAGGTCTCCAATGAGGTGTGGGTGTTTGCTCAGTGCCACAGGTGATCTGGTTTATGCTGAGAACCAAATTCCACTGAATAGATCTGGATTTTTCTTTCATTTTAATGCCTCTAGTTAAAGCTAACTACAAGAGAAATTTAATCTTTATCAAGCACAACTACAACTTTACTTATGTGCTGTAATTAATTATCTCATCTGGAATTTACTCTCCTTTTATCTCCACTGTGATTATTTTCCTCATCTTTGCATTACAGCAATTTTCAGAGTGCAGACTTCTCTGCAATGATTATCTAAGATTTAAACACAAGGTCGGTTTGCTCTACACACAGAGCTCTGCGCAGTGTATCGAGTGTACTCAAGCAAAGTTTAGATAACTCCGAGATGAAATTATACACCCAAGGACACTGGATAAACCAGCACAGGAAGCACTAACCGTCTCCATCATCTCCAAACAAGAATGGGAGTGACACCACCAAGCTGGTGACAGAGGTCAGTCCTGACTTGACTCTGTCACAAAAACAGCAACCAGCAACTATCTATTCGTGGATGACACCACTGAGAAAAACCCTAGACTAGGGGGTGAGGCTGAAGCATCCCTGCACCTCGGGGAGAGAGACACACAGTACCAGCTGCTGCAGACTGCACTGCCCTCCCGCCGGCCAGCACACCACCACACGGAGAGGTTCCCGGAGCCCTCAGAGGGCCTCTCGCAGACATCCAGCACCGACCTCCAGCACTGTGGGTCTATGCATAGGCACCTGTACTCCAGTTCCACTCCATGATGATCAAGGGGAACCTGTGGGGCCCCACCACAAGGAATCTGATTGTGATGGAGGAGGGGATAGGAGCCGGCAACCACCACTACTCGGGTCTCAACAGACCAAGTTCCTACCTCCAGTGTCCAAGGAATAGTCCCAATCAGCAGTGTCCTTCATCTGCAGGGCCAAGAAGGTGGCACAGGGTGACCAGGGAGCTCGGTAAATGCAGGCCTGTCAGCTCTGGAACCTGGTTTGGCCCGCTCAGGCAGAGGAGATGTTTTACAGCTGTGCTCACGGCTAACGTAACTCCTGACACCTCCTGACCAGAAAGCCTACCAGGGAACACCTGGGAGGCTGCTTGGAACTGGCCCTTCTGTTCCACTCAACAAGGGGAGCTCATTCATAGCCCCACACACCACCGCTCAGTGTGGCTCCTGGCCCCACCCAATCAGAAAGCCTGACCAGGAATACATGGAAGCTGCATAGCCCAACAACACTATGGCAGAGAACCCAGCAGACAGAGCTGATCATCTGGCAGAGCAAAACCTGTGTTCTGGTCAGACGGGGAAACTAATTTGTAACCCATTGTGGAGTGCAGCCTCCAGCCGTCCGAACCTCAGCAGAGCTCACAGGAAGCTGCATCGCCCACCTGCCCAGTGTCACAGCAGCACTTGAGCAGACAGCACATGCAGTGGTTTCCCAACCTGCAGAGCCAGAACCGTGGTCCTGTCTGACCAGAGAATTCAGTACACATTGTGCCACTGAATTCTCTGGTACGTGCTGGTACATAAATCAGCAATTCTCAAGCCTTTTTCATCTCCTGGCACGCATAAACTACTAAACTCTGCGGCACACAACAATGTATTTTTTTTCCATCTGACAAAAAATAATAGGTACTAATTTTGAGTCATTCACACCAGATGGCTCCTGTTGGTGTTGGCTGTTATCTTTTTGTATATTTTACAATCTAAGGAAAAAGAGGTCAGCAGGTATTATTGCATGTTGTAACAATCCTTTTGGAACAACAGTTGAAAATCACTGTCCTGAAGCTGTTCTGCTATCCCCTCCAGGACAGAGAAATTAACTCAGAGACCCACCCACTACTTAGTACAGTACAGTACCTAGTACCAACTGTATGGTAAGCCTGGCTACAGAAACCAGGCAACTGCCCATCCTATAACCTCTTGGGCAGGGAGCCAAATCAGCAGTCCTATCTGACTGTTCTGACAGCAGCGATCCAAAAACCCAAACTAAGATGTCTGCTGAAAAATTCTACCAAATCAAACCTGTAAAATCTGGAAAAGGAAACCGTTTATCCATATGGTATCTGGGCATCTGAGTAAAGAATCAAGGATCATAAAGTCAGGTAAACGTGACACCATCAAAAGGAAACAAACAAAGCTCCAGTCAGTTAGTGACCCTGAAGACACACAGATCTGCAAACTGTCAGAGAATTCAGAATAACCCTCATAAGGAAGTTTAGTGAACTACAAGAACAGAAAACTAAACAAAATTAGGAAAACAATGCATGAACCAATGAGAAGTTCAACAAAGAGAAACCATTTTAAAAATCTAGAGCTGAAAAACTACTGACTGTACGGAACAATTCAATAGAGAACTTCAAAAGCAGACTTGACCGTGAATAAAAAAAGATCTAGAACACAAATCACATGAAATCATCTAGTCAGAGGAGCAAAAGGAAAAAAAGAATGAAAAAGAGAGAAGAAAGCCTGTGGGATTATGGTGCACAACCAAAAAAACAACAGCTGCAATGTGGAAGTTCTAGAAGGAGAAGAGAAAGGGACAGAAAAGTACACTTAAAGCAATGGACGAGAACTCCCCAAACCCAGAGAGAGGTGGACAGGCAGACCCAAGAGGCCCAAAGCACTGCACATAGACTGAACCCTAACAGGGCTACACTGAGACATGTTACAATTAAACTGGCAAAAGTCGAGAGAATTTTGGAAATAGCAAGAGAAATAAGATTCATTTAAGGGAACCCCTATAAGACTATCAACAGATCCAAAATATTAAAAGAAAATAGCTATCAACCAATAATTCTATACCCAGTAAAAGCTGTCTTTCAGAAATGAAGGAGAAATAAAGATTTTCCTGAACAAACAAAAGCTGAGGGGAATTCATTGCTACAAGAAATGCTAAACAGTGTTCTTTGAGTGGAAGTAAAAGGATGTTAATTACCATAAAAAAACCCACGTAGATAATGGAAAACTCACTGGTAATGGTAAATGTATGTTCAAAGACAGATTCTATAACATGGTAATGGTGGTGCACCATAAACTTGTAACTCTCGTTGAAAAAGTTAAAACACAACACTAAAAACTGTAACTACAAAAATGTTATTGGATGCACAATATAAAACCATGTGAACCGTCACACAATGATCTGAAATGTGCGGGGAGGGGGGGGTGAAGGTGTGAAGCCGAAGAAGGCGAACAGAGGCTTCCGCCGAGATGAAGACATGGACAGAGACACTTCGCTTCCTTGCACAACCAAAAGGACAGCAGCCAATTTATAGACAAAAACCAACCAGAACTGCCAGAAAATCGAACTGTATGGAAGTTCAACAACCAAGAAGTTAAAAGAAGCATTCATCGTGAGTGGCCGGAGAGGCAGAGATGGGCCACTGGAGCAGCAAGTTTGTACAAGGTGGCAGCTGATGGACTGGGCAGGCCCGACAGCAGCTGGTCTACCAGATGTCTCACATTTGAGTGTGGCTAAGCCAGGAGGATCAACTTGGGAGCAGGACAGACTGTGCAACCCAGGGGTCGACCATGGGAAACTAAAGCCTCAAAATCTCTGGCTATGAAATCATATAGGGGTTGTGACCATGGGAAAAACTGCCAGTCTCACAGGAGAATCCCTTGGAGGTGCCCATGGGATCCTAGAACATACACAAGCCCATCCACCCAGGAATCAGCATCTGAAAGGGCACAGTCCACTGGTTGGAAGTGAGGGAAGTGACTGAAGGCAGGGCGAAAGCCAAGCAAGCAGCATGGTCCCTTCTATGACCACCCCCCCATACAGCACCACAACATAGCAATGTGGGTTGGCCCGTCCTGGTGAATACCTAAGGTTCTGCCCATTACAATGTAATAGGTGTACCAAGACAAAAAAAATATGGCCAAATAAAAGTACAGATCAAAACTCCAGAAAAAGACCTAAGCAACAAGGAGCTAGCCAACCTATCAGATGCAGAGTTAAAAACACTGGTAATCAGGATGCTCAGAGAAATGACTGCATATTATCATAAAATAAAGGAAGAAGTGAAGGTTATACAAAGCGAAATAAAGAAAAACATACAGGGAGCCAACAGTGAAGGGAAGGAAACTGGGACTCAAATTAACAATTTGGAACAAAAGGAAGAAATAAACATTCATCCTGAACACAATGGAGAACCAATATTAAAAAAAAAAAAACGAGGGGAACCTTGGGAACCTTAGGAACCTCTGGGACAAATTCAAATGTACCAACATCCGAATCATAGGGGTGCCAGAAGAAGAGGAACAGCAAGAAAACTGAAAACTTAATGGAAAAAATAATGAATGGGAACTTCCCTAATCTGGCAAAGAAAATAGACATGCAAGTGCAGGAAGCTCAAAGAGTCTCAAAGTTGTTGGATCCAAGGAGGAACACACCAAGACACATCATAATTAAGTCACCCAAGACTGAAGATACGGAGAGAATCTTCAAAGCAGCAAGAGAAAAGGAAACAGTTACCTACAAAGGAGTTCCCATACGACTATCAACTGATTTCTCCAAAGAAACCTTACAGGCAAGCAGGGGCTGGAAAGAAGTATTCAAAGCCATGAAAGGCAAGGACCTACATCCAAGATTGCTCTATCCAGCAAAGCTTTCACTTAGAATGGAAGGGCAGAGAAAGTGCTTCCCAGATAAGGTCAAGTGAACAGAGTTCATCATCACCAAGCCCTTGTTATATGAAATGTTAAAGGGACTTATCTAAGAAAAAGAAGATAAAAACTATAAACAGTAAAATGACAAGAAAAAACTATCAACAACTGAACCTAAAAAAATAACAGAAATAAACTAAGCAAACAACTAGAACAGGACAGAATGGAGGGTTATCAGCAGGTGGAGGGGGGAGAGTGGGGGAAAAGGTACAGGGAATAAGTATAAATGGTAGGTACAAAATAGACAGGGGGAGGCTTAGAATAGTATAGGAAATGGGAAAGCCAAACAACTTTTATGTAGGACCCATGGACAAGGACTAAGGCAGGGAATGCTGGTGGGAGTGGGGGTGCAGGGAGGAGGGGGACCAAAGGGAAGAAAAAAATGGAACTGTAATGGCATAATCAATAAAAATATACTTTCAAAAAAGAATGCTATCAAACTTATTATCAATTTTATCAATTTAAAAGAGAGTGTTATAATTTTAAGATAATTTATGTAAGCCTGATGGTAACCATAAGGCAAAAATGTGTAATAATTACACAAAAGATCATGATAAAGAAGCCAAACAAGGGGTAAAATGGTGGGGGGGGGGAGGATTGGGACAACTGTAACAGCATAAAAGATAAAACATTATTTTTTAAAAAGTCAAGTAATACTGAAACCAAAGGACATCACAACACATATAGTGACTAAACAGGTCCAAACAACAAGGCCCACGTACACAGTGCCTGTAAGAAACACTCTTCAGATGTAAGGACAGACACAGACTAAAAGTAGAAATGGCAAAATATATTCCAGGCAAACTGAAACCAAAATAAGCTGGAGTAACTATACTTTTATCAGATAAAATAGGCTTTAAATCAAAAACTGTAACAAGAGACAGAGAAAGGTGTTACATAATGATAAAGGAATCAATCCAACAAGAGGATATACTTTTAAATATTTATGCATCCAAAACATAAGAGCCTAAATATATAAAGCAAACATTGCCAGACTTAAATAGCTGTTTTTCCTTTTTGTAAATAATGTCCTCTGCATTTGACAACAGTATGTGTTCTTTTGTGGTATGAAGTGTTCTATAAATGCTAATTAGGTTAGTTTATTTGATGGTGTTCAGATTTACTGTCCTGGCTGATTTTTTAAAGTTGTATTTTACTGATTATGATATTACAGTTGTCCTGATTTTTCCCCTTTTGTCCCCTTTCCACCCAGCACCCCCCACTCCACTCCCTCAGGCAATCCCCCCACCACTGTTCATGTCTGCAGTTTACATCATTGGCTACATTTCCTATATTCTACTTTACATCCTCATGGCTGTTCTGTAACTACCTATTTGTACTTTTTTAAAAAGATTTCTTTATTTATTTTGAGAGAGATGGGAAGGGAGGGAGAAAAAGGGAGAGAGAAACATCAGTGTGTGGTTGCCTTTTGCACACTCCCTACTGGGGACCTGGCACACAACCCAGACATGTACCCTGACTGGGAATCGAACCGGCGACCCTTTGGTTTACAGGCCAGTGCTCAATCCACTGAGCTACAGCAGCCAGGGTGAAATAGACAGCTTTATTATAATAGCATGTAACCTGAATTCCCCACTTACATCAATCAGGGTGTCCAACCTTTTGGCATCTCTGAGCCACACTCGAAGAAGAAGAGTTATCTTGGGCCACACATTAAATACATTGTGACATGTAATCACAAAAAAAATCTCAATGTTTTTAAAGTAAATTTGTGATTTTGTGTTGGGCCACATTCACAGTCATCCTGCGCTGCATGCAGCCCATGGGCTGTAGGCTGGACACCCCTGGTAGATCATCTAGACAGAAAATCAATAAGGTTACAGTGGCTTTAAAGAATATGTTCAAATAGATGGACTAATATATTTACAGAGCATTAGCAACAGATCTATATTCTTGTCAAGTGAACATGTAACAATTTCCAACACAGACAATGTGAGACCACAAAACAAATCTGAATAAATTTAAAAGAACTGAAACTGAACATCTTTTCTGACCTCAATGGTAAGAAACTAGAAATTACATGGAAAAAAGCTGGGGGGAAAAACACAAAAATGTGGAGATTAAACAACATGCTATTGAATAACCAATGGGTCAAAAAAGAAGTAAAAGAAAACACCTTGAGACAAAATGAAAATGGAAATGGAACATACCAAATTTATGGGATGAAGCAAAAGCAGTTCTTAGAGGAAAGTTCATAGTGATAAATGCCTACACCAAGAAACATAAAAGGTCTCAAATAAACAACCTAACTTTATACCTCAAGAAACTATAAAAGAACAAATGAAGCCCCAACTTAATAGAACAAATAACAAAGATCAGAGCAGAAATAAATGAAATAGAGACTAAAAAGAAATATAAAAAAGATCAATAAAACTAAAAGCTGATTCTTGAAAAAGACACACAAAATTGATAAATCTTTAGCCAGACTCACAAACAAAAAATAGATACATGTTACAACTGATACTACAGAAATAGAGGGGATCATGAGAGACTTATGAACAATTATATGCCAACAAATTGGACAACCTGGAAGAAATGGATAAATTCCTAGAAAACTACAACCTACCAAAACTGAATCGTGATGAAATAGAAAATCGAAACAGACAGTACTAAGAAGATGATTGAACCAGTAATCAAAACCCTCCAAAGGACCAGACTCATAGGTAAATTCTAACGAACATTCAAAGAATACCAATCCTTCTCAAACTCTTCAAAAAATAAAAGAGGGAACCCCTCCAAACTCATTTTACAAGGCCAGCATTAACCTGATACCAAAACCACATATGACACCACAAAAAAATACTACATGCCAATATCCCTGATGAACATAGATGCAAAAATTCTGAAAGAAATATTTACAAACTGAATTCAAGGACACATTAAAAGGATCATACAACATGATCAAGTGGAATTTATTGGAGGAATGCAGAGGTGGTTCAATACCTGCAAATTAATCAGTGTGATACTACATATTAACAAAATGAAGGTTAAAATTATATGATAATTTCAATAAATGCTGAAAAAGCACCTGGCAAAATTCAATATCCACTTATGATTAAAAACTGTAAACAGTGGTATGGGGGAACATATGTCAATATAATAAAGGCATCATTATACAACAAGCCCACAACTAGCATTGTATTCCACTATGAAAAGCTAGAAGCCTTTCCTCCGAGATCACGATTAACACAAGGATGCACTCTCTCAGCACTTTTATTCAACTCAGAATTGGAAGTCCTAGAAGGAGCAACCAGGCCAAAAAAGAAAAGGCATCCAAATGGAAAAGAAAGTAGTACAACAGTCACTATTTGCAAATCTAAACACTCCATCAAAAAACAGTAAAAACTAATAAATTCAGTAAAGTTGGAGGACACAAAATCAATATACAAAAAATGTTTTTTGCACTAATAAACTATCAAAAAGAGAAATTAAGAGACAATCCCACGTATAGATGCATCAAAAATAATAACCTAGGAATAAATGTAATCAAGGAGGTGAATGACCTGCATACTGAAAATGACAAAACATTAATAAAAGAAACTGAAAAAGTCACAAGTAAATTAAAAGACATTCCAAACCCATGCATGGGAAGAATTAATACTGTTCATATGTCCATACTACCCAAAGCAACCTACAGATTCAATGCAATCTGTACCGAAATTCCAATGGCATTTTGCATACAAATAGAACAATCCAAAAATTTGCACGGAATCACAAAAGATTCCAAATGGCCAAAGCAATCTTGAGAAAAAAGAACAAAGATGAGGCATCACACTTGATTTCAAACTGTATTACACAACTACAGTCATCAAAACAGTGCAATACTGGCATAAAAACCAACACAGATCAATGCAACAGAATAGAGAGCCCCGAAATAAATCCACACATACATGGCTAATTAATTTATAACAAAGGAGGCAGAATATACACTTAGGTAAGAACATTCTCTTCAATAAGTGGTGTTGGGATATTTGGATTGTTATGTATAACAGAATGAAACTGGACTACCATTTGAACACCATACACAAAAATTAACTCAAAATGGATTAGAGATTGAAATCATAAAACAACTCCTAAAAGAAAACATACGCAGTAAGCTCCCTGACATCAGTCTTTGAGGATTTTTTAATCTGACACCAAAAGCGAAAGCAATAAAAGCAAAAATAAACAAATGTGACTACCTCAAATTAAAAAGCTTCTGCAAAGCAAACTACTGTATTTTTGGACCATAAGATACACCTAGGTTTTAGAGGAAGAAAGCAGGAAAAAAAATTTTTGAAGCAAAAAAAAAAAAAAAAAGTGGTAAAATATTTAATAACAAATAATATTTCAACAATGTAAACGTATAGCTACATTCGGACTATAAGACGCACCCCCATTTCCTCCCAAATGGGTGGGGGGGTGCGTCTTATAGTCCCAAAAATAAGATATTGGCAAAATGAAAAGGCAGCTACCAAATGGGAGAAATTGATTGCAAGCTATACACCTGGTAAGGGCTTAATATCCACAATATGCAAAGAATTCTTAACTCAATAACATAAAAACAATCAGATTTAAAAATGGGCATAATATTTGAATAAACATTTCCCAAAGAAGACATACAGATAGACAACAGTATATTAAAAGATGCTCAGTATCATTAAGTACCAGGGAAATGTAATCAAAACCACAATGAGGTATCACCTCACACCTGGCAGAAGAGCTATTACCAAAAAGATAAGAAATAACACATATTGGTGAGGATGTACTGTAGAAAAGGGGCCACTTGTGCACTGCTGGTGGGAATGTAAATTGGTACAGCCACTGTAGACAACAGCATGGAGGCTCCTCAACAAATTAAAAATAGAACTACCATATAACTGAGCAATTCCACTTCCGAGTATTTACCCAAAGAAAAAAACACTAACTGGAAATGATATATGCACTTCCATGCTCACTGCAGTATTATTCACAGTAGTCCAGATACGGAAACAATCTAAGTGTCCATCCACGGATGAAGGGATAAAGAAACTGTGGTATATCTATACAATGGAATATTATCTAGCCAACAAAGAGAAAGAAACCCTGTATTTGTGACAACATGGATGGACCTTGAGGGCAATATGCTAAGTGACAGAGAAAGAGAAATACTGGATGACCTCCTATGAGGGAGGGGAGGGGAGGAGAGGGGAGGGGAGGGGGGAAGATGAAAAATGAAAAGTGAAAAAGAGAACAGATTTGTAAGTACCAGAGGCAGGGAGAGCAGGAGTGGGAGAGGATACTGGCCAAACAGCACAAACCTTCAGTCGTAAGATGAGTAAGTGCTGGGGGTGTACTGCACAACACAATGACTACAGTTAACGCTATTCTGTGGTATGTTTGAAAGTTGTTAGAAGAGTAAATCCTAATCACCACAGGAAAAAAATTTTTGCCCTTTTTTTGTATCTATATTAGATAATGG
This sequence comes from Tonatia bakeri, assembly GCA_004024845.1. NCBI lineage: Eukaryota > Metazoa > Chordata > Mammalia > Chiroptera > Phyllostomidae > Tonatia > Tonatia bakeri. The sequence continues at coordinate 29,713 of PVIA01012356.1, forward strand.
TAACTAAACTTACTGTGGTAATCATCTCACAATATATGTTAGGTCAAATTATTATGCCACACACCTTAAATTTACTCAGTGCTATCTGTCAATTACATCTCAATAAAACTAGAAAAAAATGGCACAGAGTTATAAACATTATTAAATTTTATTAACAAAAACTTTATACATTTTCTTTAATACATGTCGAATTTTACATCTAGGTAAAATAACAACACATTCAAACTTTACCATTTATACAAATTGTTACAGAATAACAACCAGTGGGTTAAATAAGTAAAATAAACCACACCGATTTTTTAAATTATCTACAAAAGATTTTACTTTCTTTAAAATTCCCCTGAACATATAAAAATAAATTAATTTTACTTTTTAATTAAATCTACCAATTAGAAATATTACAAATCAAAATATCAATGTTATCTTATGAATTTTTCACAATACAAAACAGATTCACAAAACCTTATTTACAGAAATGAGGTAAGAACTGTGCAATGTTTAACCAAGAGACATATTGCAGAATTAACATGTTCTTCTAGCTAAGTACACAGTGGAGGTCTAATTATAGCTGGGTCTTTTCCACTAATAATTCACACATTTTAGTACAGATCAATGGTTACAGCCCCAATTGCTGAACCTATACACTGCCATACTGTCGTATCAGCAGTGTGGTGACCCAAAGTGGAAGGGCTGTAATACAGACTTCACCTGTTTCAGGAACTGCAGTGGTGGGTTGTCTGTCTTTTTTGTTTGAAGTCACTGTCAGTAATGGAAAGTTATTTAAATGAAAAAACAAAAATCCTTACCAAATCCATTCATTTTTCTTGTGACTCATTAGTGGATAAATACCCAGGTAACAGTTTTGCCTGAGCTATCTACGGTGGCATAGAAAATTTTTAATAAAGGCAGAATCATGGGGAAGGCTGCTGGTGCAACACTGACTATTCCTACTACTCACAAGGACTGACTATAATTATAGTGCAAGCTCAGCTGTCTAGAGCCATTTCAACACCATGACGGTACTAACAGGCACTTGATTCAGGCCAAACCCTACCATCAGTTTCCAGAGTGGCCCCTGTTTCTGAAAGAAGTCTTCACTTTGAATTGATCTGGTTCCCCCAGCAGCCTAGAACTCACTTAACTCAAAGTTTCTTTGAAATATGAGTAGGTCTTAATATTAAAGAAAAAGCATTTAGCAAAAGAAAATTGCCTTTAGCAGAGGCAGACATTACCACCCTAACTTGAGTACTAAAATTGGCCAAATCCCATTAGAAAGGAAATTTTTATAACAAAGATTGCAAAGTCCCAGTTGATGACCTATTTATTTGCAATAAAACAATAAAACTCCAGAAGAAACTTGCCAGTTCCTGGAAATTTGTTTTTAGTTTTGACTCACAGAGTAAGCACACTGTTACCCAAACAAAATATATTTTCATATTCCAACTTGTACAATAAAATCAAATACTTTATAAATGGAACGAGTCTTTGTTTTACTATTCATCTCTCCAATTTGTAACAAAATTAGATGTGTACCAACTATGTTAAATTTCTCTTAGGTTGATAAACTCACTGCATGTAAATTATTTCACTGACAAAAATTAGTTATTACATTTTTTTTCAAAGTTCAAAAAATCTGGGAGAGGGATGGGGGATATGGGAATTCCATTTCAGTGCAACAAAGCAAAAAGAAAATTAATCAAAGCCTTACAAGAATGTCCTTGTGGCAATAACCCTCTGTTGTGCGGTTAGTTTCTTGATGCATTTCCTCGTAGGTGTAGTAAGAAGACTGCAACGGCAGCCAGATGAAGTGCTAGAACAGCAGGACAGACAATTTCTAGATGTTTCTCAACTGTCAACTTTTCTCCTGAGCGACAGGCCCGGTTTTATCACTAAGTCTCTGCAGTTAAACAAAATCAGATGCATTAGTGAAATCAATTTTTGGCTCACATTTGAGGTAATATCCTCTTAATTGAAATTATAGGTGAGGTAAAATGTGGAATATGGTTATTCCTTTTATTCTGCAAGTTAACATGGCTACTTTTCAGCATAACATAAGGACAAATTGATTGGTAAACACTATCAGTTGTTTTAGAAACACGGCATTCAGCAGTAAACAAAGGCAGAAATGCCCATCTGAGGGACAGAACTCACCAAGGAATGAATGTAGAAATCATTCCCTGAAACTGACTTTTCCACAGATGCAGTAACGTGGTACTGTGCAAAAGGACTAACAAAGTCATGGGTTCAGATCCGACTTGTGCTATTTATCTTTTGATCTTTAACCACTTTCAGTCTCCTTTTACTCGTCTATAAAAATGGGATTATAGCCTATTATTATTTTTAAGATTGAAATCACGCATACTATTGTATCTAACATAGATATCTGGTGTATAGTAGGTACTCATAAATAGTATTTTCCACCCTTGCTTTTCTCCATTAGGTAATTAGTAGTTATTTTATATTATTTATTGTTGTGGTTTTTCTTTTAAAAATATGTCCATATAGTACAGAAAAGTTATGTTGTAATTAACTCACTTTCTAACACAAGAAAAAACAGCACAAAAATTTTCTGAATTAAGATGGAATCACTTAAATTTCCCATGTCAGCAAAACACTAGAGAGGTAACTAAGTTTGTGATTAAGGACAGCATGTATTTACAATCTGGAAATCTGAAACAATGGGGTAAACAAAACCCAATAATCTATATTTTAAACCAATTCCTGTTACTATATACAAACTAAAATTTCTAAAGACTAAAAAAGCACAGTCATCAGCAAGCTTTCAAGTCATGGGAAAGAATAAGCATTGTGACTTTAACACTTCTATTTGCCAAGTCTCCCACCTCATTCTTTCCCTTCTTCCTTTTCCTGATGTCCAGTCTCCACTCTATATCCCAATATCCTTCCTCTAACAGGGCTCTTCCCTGAACTGCAATTTAGGGAAAACATTTATACTCCAGTAAAGTAGACCTAATCAAAGGGGAGAATTAATAGAAACAAACAGCCTTAAAAAAGTATGCTACTGTATGGACAGTAATAGAAAGAAACAGCCTTTAAAAAATATGCTACTGTATGGGTAGTATACTGTCCCTGCACCCATTTTTAATTTATTCTAACTTGTACACTGACAGGGCAAGTTACCATCACATACCATTAATACAAATTTAAATTCCAGCCCTGCCCTGTGTGGTTCGGGTGGTTGGGCATCGTCCAGCAAAGCAAAAAGATCGCGGGTTCAAATCTCAGCCAGGGCACATGCCTGGGTTATGGGTTTGGTCCCCGATTGGTGTGTTGTATGAGAAGCAACAGATCAATGTTTCTCTCTCACATTAATGTTTCTCTCCCTCTCTTTCTCCCTCTCTTCCCCCTCTCTAAAAATAAATAAATAAAAATTTAAAAATATCTTTAAATTCCATTGCAAATGTGATTATAATTTACTTTTTTTAAAAAAAGATTTTATTTATTTATTTTTAGAGTCGGGGAAGAGAGGCAGAGAAATACTGATGCACAAGAAAAACATCAACTGGTTGTCTCTCCTATGCCCCCATCTGGACACCTGGTCCACAACCCAGGCATGTGTCCTCATCAGGAATTGAACCCACAACCTTTTGCTTTGTGGCACAATGCCCAATTTACTGAACCACACTGGTCAGGGCTGTAATTTACTTTTTAAAAAAATGTAACCTGATAGGAATGGTTGGAGTATCCTAAAATTTATATATTAATTTTATTATAAATATAAGTCTATTTTAGGAAGCACTTCACAGTAAAATAATAAAAGTATTCCTAAAATATCTAGACTAGTTCTATAATTAAACTAATTATTCTCACCAAGTATTGTCTTCTGAGTGGACTGTCCCATGCCACTAAAACTATATGTGCAAATTCAAACTGATATACTTAGGGAATATATAATTGGGGTTAGGTCCTTTGTATTTACACTATCCAGCTGCTAAACAACTTGTATTAAGAAGAAATTACAGGGGGAATTTTTTTTTCAAGGGAGAGACAGAAGAGAATCATCTCTGATTAATCAATAAAGTTCTTTTTATTTCACTAGATATAATCAAACAAAGACACACTTACTGCTCCTTTCTGACTTGCATTGTCGCCATGGATTGTGAGAAATGGGTTGGTGGTAGCTGGGTGCAGCGGTGGCGCCTGAGTACCTGCAAGTAGGTTGTTTATTGGTATCTGTGTAGGTCCAGAAATCTGCAGCTGCTGTAGTTCTGGCTGATGGTGCTGCTGGTGGTGATGTTGTTGCATTAACTGATACAGAAGGGCCTGATGTTGCTCCTTAGGTAAAAATATGTGAGAAAAGATGAGTTTCTTGTCACAGAATTCAGTAGTCAGTCAATTCTGCCTTTTCTATTTTCTTCTTTAATATTAGAGATTTAAATATAAGTCACGTCCATACTACTAAGAAAGAAAACTAGTATCTCTTCTGGAAAAATACATTATGCTAGATAATATCTACTATAAAATGTTAATACCAATAGTGAATGGCTTATTTTCAAAATGGGCAAACAAATGTAGGAGACATCTATTTAAATTAGGTTATCCATAATAATCAAGACCAACAGCAACTTACAGAACTCATTAAGTTCTCTGTATGTAACTTCAGAATAAACTATGTGGGTCAAATCCTTCCAGTAATTCTGGGAACTTAAAATATGTTTAAAGTTCTCATTGATGGCAACAGAAAATAGTGCTTTCTTCACGCAGTTATGAGACTACTCTTTACAGTGAGCATGTATTTCATTTCCTGAGTGCTTCCTATGTGCCAGGCACTATTTGGAGACATGTGTTTTGTGCTTGAGACATATTAACGCGGGGGAAACCCCTATCCTTATGCAGTCCACCCTGGGAGAAAGAGGGAAAGACAAACAAAAATGTTAGAATATGAATACTGCTGAGAGTCAGGGAAAAGACAAATGTGTGTGAGAGAGTATGGCAAGGGTGTGGGTCTTGTGAAATAGATTGGTCAGCCCTGGCTGGTGTGGCTCAGTGGACTGAGTGCAGGCCTGTGAATCAAAAGGTCACTGGTTCAATTCTCAGTCAGGGCACATGCCTGGGTTGCAGGCCAGGTCCCCAGTACGGGGCATGTGAGAGGCAACAGATTGATGTTTCGCTTGCACATTGATGTTTCTCTCCTTCTCTTCCCCTCTCTCCAAAAATAAAAAAATAAAATCTTAAAACAAAATGAAATAGATTGGTCGGAGAATTCTCTATGTAGATATGGGCGGGGCAGGGTGGGGGTGTTCTAGGTGGGTAGAACAGCCAGTGCTAAGGGGCTATACTTCACGTCCAGTATAATCAAGGGAGATGGAGATAGCAAGATCAGGGGTGCTGAAGTGGAGGGAGCAAGGAGGAGGCAAGAGGAGAATATGAGCTTCGTGGCAGTAGGCCATGAATACTTCTTTACCTTTTACTCAAAGTAAAAAGTATAAGGTTTTGAGCAGAGGAGTGACACAAATATGATTCAGGGTTTCTTAATGGATTCAATGTGAGGTATCAGAGAAAGGGAGGAGTGAAGGATGACTGCAAGGTTTTTGCCTTGAGCAACTGGAAGAATGGGCTTGCCATGAGCTGAGGAAAAGAACCTGTGTGTAGAGCAGGTATGTGGTGAAAGATGATCATTTCAGTTGTGGACAGGCTATGCATTAAATATCCAGTAAGATATCCAAGTAGAGATACCAAGTAAGTACTTGGATACAGAAGTTTGAAATTCCAGAGTAAGGCCTGGGCTGGAAAAGTATCTATACCCAAAAGGTATTTAAAGCTACATGACTGGAGATCACCGAATTCTAGAACACTCTAGGGGGCTGAGGAGAAGAGGAGGAAAGGAATGACCAGTTAGGCAGGAAAAATTTTATGATAATGTGGTATTCTGGAAACTAAAGTAAGAAAGTGTTTCAAGAAGGAAAGAGTGATCAACTCTGTCAAATACTGTCTCCAGCCAGGTCAAGTGAAATGAAGAATGAGAACTGACCGGTGTGGCTCAGTTGGCTGGACAAAGCAAAAAGTCACCTGCTGGATTCATGGTCAGGGCAGATGACTGAGTTGTGGATTCCATCCCTGGTCAGGGCATATTCGAGAGGCAACTGGTTGGTGTTTATCTCCCTTTCTTTCTCCCTCCCTTCCCCTTTCTCCAAAAATAAATAAAAATAATTAAAAAAAATGAACTGACCACAGGACTCAGCAACATGAAAGTTATTGGGAGGACACAGTGAGCAGAGAAACAGGGTAGCAGCTGGTAGGGGGGTAGGGTGAAGCAAGAGATTTTCTTAAAATGGGAGAAGAAAATATGCCTTATAATAATTCTTGCCTACATAACATTCAATGCTTATAAATGAATAAACTTTATCTCACAACCCTGGCTGACAAAGGAAAAAGTAAATTTTAAACTGCTTCAGTCCTTATAGTTTCTGAGCAACAATTTGTACTAAAAATTCCTTAATCAACCATGTCTGAAAATGAAACATCTGTATGTGCTATCAGAAGAGTGAAATCTTGATTAATAGGAAGAGCCCCAAATTAACTGAATTTTAGTACTTCATATTAAGAGATGGCTTGAGATAGGAAAACAAGAGCACATTTTAGCATAAGCATTTAAGAATTTATATACAATCTATATACCACTGGAAATACAGTGACATGAAAATGATGCCAAATATTTTTTTTTTAAAGATTTTATTTATTTATTTTTAGAGAGGGAAGGGAGGGCGAGAGACAGAGAGAGAGAAACATCAATGTGCGGTTGCTGGGAGACATGGCCTGCAACCTAGGCATGTGCCCTGACTGGGAATCGAACCTGCGAAGCCTGGTTCGCAGCCCGCGCTCAATCCACTGAGCTACACCAGCCAGGGCCAAATATTTTCAATATATTTTTGACTCAAGAAAGTAGGTAAATATATTCTATAAAGAAATTATAGAAAGGCTGAAACTCTGAGTCATTTAAATAGTACCTTCTACAGGCAGTCTAACTCTGTGACGTGTGCTAGAGAAATGGGGCTGGAAAAGTCACACGCCCACATCAACTTGGAGACTTTAAATTCATGACTGAAAAGGGCCAGCCAGTGCTGCCGCTACACGAGTCCCACACTTCCACGGGTCTCAGTCAACTCTTTCTCCCCTTTGCCAGTGTATCTACTCCACATCTTAACCACCAACACTCCATGTCCCTCCGCTGATAACTTTATTTATAATTTGCTTTAAAAAATTAAAAACATTAAAAGTGGACACCCTCAATAGCCTATCATAAGACCCACTGACAGCTGTTCTGCCTGCGCTCTTCTCAGAACAGAATGCTACGATCAGCTCCTCTTCTTTCCGAGGAACTTTGCTGATCTGGGTTTCTCCTTCCTCTCACCTGTACCAGAAATTAACTTGTTAACAGAGACTGTCATATTCAGAATGAATAGAAACCACACTCTTAGGCCATGTCTTTCTCCTGTTAGGTGTCCATTTCCTTGCTTTCTACAGTAAAACATCTTTAGTTGCCTCCATGCCACCTTCACTCCCTCTCCTCCCATTTTCTTTTGAATCACTGCGTGAGGTTTTTATTTCTCACTAAAACTGCTTGCATGAAAATGAAAAACCTTTAGACAGCCAAATCCAATGGTCAATTCTTACTTGTCCTGCCAGAAGCATTTCACACAGCAGAGTCCTCCCTTTCTTAAAACATTTTCTTCACGCGGGTCCCTAGAACACCACTTTCTCAGTTTCCCTGTTAAGTCACTGGCCACTTTTTTTCAAAATCCTTTACTAGATTATTCTTCTCTTCCAGGGTATTGAAGCTCAGTCTTCAGATCCTATCAAATCTTGTGGATCTAAACATCACATATGCATATGCGAGGCCCCAAATTTACATATCCAATTGTATCCTTTCCTTAGACAGGCACTTGACCATCTAAAACCAGACATCTCAAACTCAGAATGTGCACAGCAAACTCCTGTTATCTTTGCAAAACCTGTTCCTCCTAGTCATCCAGATCTCAGTAAAAGTCAACATCCAATTGTTTAAAAACTCTCCTTTTTTCTTTTCTTTTTAAGAAGATTTTATTTATTTATTTTTTAGAGAGAGGAGAAGGGAAGGAGACAGAAACATTATTGTGTGAAAATGAAAGAGTTGCCTCTGACGCACAAGGCAGTTGGCTGGCTGCAGCCACACTTTCTCGCGCAAACTAAGCAAAAACGGGCAGCGACACAGACCCCGCAGCCCAGGGACCCAGTGCCGGGAAACAAAGCCTAAGAGCACCGACTGAAAACACCTGTGGGAGTTGAGGCTGGGAGAATCTCTCAGCCTCACAGGAGACTTCTCAGGGAAACCCACAGAATCCGAGAAAGTACACAAGCCCACCCACCCGGAGCCAGCACCAGAAGGGCCCAATTTTCTTGTGGGAAGCGGCACAGGGGACTGAAGTCCTAGAGAGAGCAGAGCAGGCAGCAATGTTCCCTCTCAGACCCCACCCCCACATACAACATCACAACCCAGCAACTGGGGTGCCCTGCCCTGGTAAACACCTAAGGCTCTGCCACCCAAACATAACAGC
>PVIA01012357.1:0-38270 GCA_004024845.1 Tonatia bakeri
TTTTTTTTTAAAGATTTTATTTATTTATTTTTAGAGAGGGAAGGGAGGGAGAGAGAGAGAGAGAAACATCAATGTGCGGTTGCTGGGGGACATGGCCTGCAACCTAGGCATGTGCCCTGACTGGGAATCGAACCTGCGATGCCTGGTTCGCAGCCCGCGCTCAATCCACTGAGCTACACCAGCCAGGGCTTTTTATTGCTTTTAGAGAGGAGGGTAAGGAGGGGGAGTGGAGAGGGAGAGCGAAACATCAGTGTGAGAGGGAAACATAAATTGGTTGCCTTCTCCTATGTATCCCGAATAGGGATTGAACCCGCAACCTGGATATGTGCCCTGACCAGGAAGCAAACCCATGGTTTTTGGTATGTGGGATGACGCTTCAACCAACTGAGCCACACTGGCCAGGGCAGTGAGTCAGTATTTTCTAAGTGGTTAGCATTTAGAAAATGGTTAATGGACTAAAAATGTTTAGCATTACAGAATTATGCATGGGTAGATCCATTCAAATCACAAGATAAATCAATGGATTTTTTTTTTAAGATTGTATTTATTTATTTTTAAAGAGAGAGGAAAGGAGGGAGAAAGAGAGAGAAAGAAACATCAATGTGTGGTTGCCTTTTGCACACCCCCTACTGAGAACCTGGTCTGCAACCCAGACATGTGACCTGTCTGGAATCAAACAAGCGACACTTTGATTTCACAGGCCAGCATTCAATCCACTGAGCCACACCAGCCAGGGCAGGCCACTGGATTTTAAAGTAACAGATTAAGAAGTTTTTTGATAATGGCTTCAGATTTCAGGTTGCAACAAGGTTTAAAATCTACTAGTCAAATTTTAGTTTAATATAAAAAAAGTCCAAAATTACCAGGATAGGTTATGAAAGTATCCTCCCTTTTTGAACCTCATATCTTTATGAGAGTGGATTTTCTTCATGTTGTACAATCACCACAACATACAGCAACAAATCGAATGCAGAAGCAGATCTGATGTTTGGCCTGATGTTTGTACAAATGTGAAACAGTGCTACTCTCTTGCAGTAAACTCTGTTGTTTTAGAAGTTACAGTTTCCAAAAAATTTATTTGTGTAAATATATAATGGGTTCATTACTTGTTTTTATTTTTAAGTGAATTAATATTTAAAATTTTCCTTAATTTCTAGTATAATTATTGATAGATATTACTCACATAAAATTTGTTGGTGTAAACAGTTTCTAACAATATAAAAAGATATACTGAGTACAGCTTAGGGAATATAGGTAATAATGTTGTAATAACTATGTATGGTGCCAGGTAGGTACTAGACTTATTAGGGGAATCACTTCGTAAGTTATATAAATGTCTAATTACTGTGTTGTACACTTGAGACTAATAATATTGAATGTCATCTATAATTAAAAATTTTAAATGTTTTAAGTAAAAATAAAAAATAAAGAGATCTTGTTATCCAGAAGTTTGTGAACCATTATTAAATGAGCATAATTAAATAGTTTTATTTCTGATTACAATATATTTTAAATTTACCTTAAAGCACAATTTTGTAGTCCTCTGTTTGTAGACGTGGGGCTGACAAAATAGAGCAGAGGTGAAGTTAATGAGAATTCACCATATAGATCAGATCTGTTTTCTATTCCAAGCAGAAATTAAAACACAACTGGTCTTTTCAAAAGTAGAAACAAAAACTTCTGTTTTTCTTTTAAATTTTGTTAAAACTGAAGTTTAATATAATTCAGTGTAAAATCAAACATACTTTAATTTGCTCAACTCCTGGAAGCTGTATGAAAAGTATTTTCTTAATTTAAAGAACATCATGAGTTCTTGTTATTTTTGACTACTCTCTGTATGAAAGTACTGGTTTTCAGTTGGCTAATATGCTTATGTTTTATAAATCTCTAGAAATCAACTGTATTTCATGTTTTTCCCTCTGATTCCTCTTAGCTGAGCAAGTGACCTGTATTTTGTTAGTCATTGTGTTTTGAAAGACTTGGAACTGTCTTGTCACTCTGTGCTTCATTAGAATAACTCATAGCCTTTTGATTTTGTTAAAACCTATGTGGTAGATACTGATTATAGAGGTTTGATTTAAAACTCTACTTACCCATCGTATACCAAAGGAACTGCATTCACAGCAATTTTTTTTTCTTTAAAAGACTAGTAGCTATTAACCATATACTGAATAATATTAGAATGTTATATAACTGTAATTATCTCTAATGGGAGTCTTATGTTCTAAGATTCCCAATTTTAATTTCTTTTAATCCAATCAGAACATAATCTTAATAGGTAAAGCTTTCTAAAAGTCAGGGTTTTTTTATTATTATACAATATAGAATTTTAAAAATTGTTGGTATAGAAGTAAAACTCTTTCTTTAATACTTTTGTGGAACCCGAGGAGAGATCTTACAATTTGTGGTAAGAAAAAAAAGTAGTATTGTCTGTATGTTAATAGAGAAGCACTGAGTTAGGTAGTTATTGTAGACTTGCATCATCTTAGGTATAAAAACTTAGAATTCTTTCCTCATTTTCTTGGGATTTAGCTCAAAGTAGTAATAACACATTCAACAAATAAATTTTGTAGTTCTGCATCTCTAAAGTTTGCAACACTGAAAGGCTTATGTAGGAGCCATTGTTGCTGAAGATTAGTGTCACATTTTGCAGTGTTACTAGTGATTTCTAAGAAAATAGTATAAATTATAGGAAATTGCAGGTATTGTTTTAACAACATAAGAAAATAAATGGGAAAAGTGAATGTCACATAGGGAACACAGGGGGTACAAAGAAGGTAGTGAATTGATGTCCAGGACTGTATTTATTAGTTTAATTTATTGGGGTTTCTCAGTAAGAATACAGAGAACTGCCTGCCTCAAGGTCACAGGATGCACTTTTCCTGATCAATAAAAGGAGATGGAAGAGCCTGTACCAGACTCCTGTCTCTTTAATTCAGTTCAACGAGTGAGAACCTATTTGCTTGTTGCTGTGCTATAATGCTACATCTATTGTGTTAGAAATTGATCCTGCCTTTTAAGGAGCCTATTTATGGTTCAAAAGAAATTATAAAACAATGATATGTTAGTAGTTATAGGAAAGAGAAACAAAGTGTAATTGTGCATCCTAAGAGGAATTAGGTTTAAATTCATAGAAGAGCTTGGGAGTTGTAGGAGTGAATAGAGACCAAAGAAGATGGTATTGGAATTGGATCTTACAAGAAGGTTGGGCAGAATTTCAGTGAAGATAGAGGGAAGGCAGAGACACAGAACAGACCTATCATACTAGAACCACTGATTTTCAGTTATAGGTGGATCTAACTAGATTCATTTATGCTACTCTGTGGTATTACATGGAATGTGGGGGAGAAAAGGTGTTCTTTGCTACTTGCCTCTGGATACATTGGACATGAACCTGAGTTTAGATTTACTTCCAGTTTAAAAGTTAGCTATTATTAGTATGATAATGGTAAAGTTTAGAGACTATCCTAGCCCCATATTCTTAATATTTCCACCTTTGTAGGTCTGTGTCATTTTGTGGTTGTACAGGGCACTTGCGGCCCTTTTGTTCTTGGAGGTTTGCTATTCCATAGTCAGTGTATGAATATAAAAACTTGTCTGCATGTTGAAAAAGTTCACCACGTATTCTAATGAGTAAAAAGGATTTTGTTGCCCTGGCCGAGTAGCTCAGTTGGTTGAAGTGTTGACCCAGTGCACTGAGGATGTGGGTTTGATCCCCAGTTAGGGCACATACTAGAATCAACCAATAATTCATAAACAAGCAAAACAACAAATTGATGTCTTTCTCTCTCTCTCTTTCCCCCTTCTCTCTCCCTCCCCCCTTCCTCTCTCTATAAAAATCAGTAAGTACTTCTTTTAAATATTTTTAAGATTTTATTCATCTATTTTTAGAGAAAGGAGAAGGAAGAAAGCGAGAGAGAAACATCAGTGTGTGGCTGTCTCTCACGTGCCCCCAACTGGGGACCTCACCCGCAACCCAGGCATGTGCCCCAACTGGGAATCGAACCAGTGACCCTCTGGTTTGCAGGCTGGCACTCAATCCACTGAACCATACCAGCCAGGGCTAAATAATTTTTTTAAAAGGGGGATTTTGTTACTAGCCAAGGGAAAGCCCATTTGGAAACTCAGCTATACTGCAGTGCAGATTCAACTCTCTGCAGTATGAATGTACATTTTTAATTCTTTCAGTACCTATTCATATTTGCTTTCTTAATTGCATCTACTACAGAAAGTAACTACTGCTAATTTCCATTAGGAACAGTGGTACTCATGGCTACTGTCTCCAGATTACTCAGTAATTCTGTCTTTAGACCCAAAATTTACCTAACAGTTTCTACCAAATGGCAAAGGAAGGTTTTTTGTTTTTTAATGAAAGCTACTAAATTATGGTATCTCATTTCTTGTAACTCATTTTTTGAAAAGTGAAATAGATTTAAAATACTATTAATGTAAAACTTAAATTGGACCAGAACTTTACCTCACACCATACCCCATACTAAAGTTGAAATGCTCAAAGATGAGGAAGTCCCTATCCTTGTCCACCTGGAGCTGACAGCTTAGTAAGGGAAAGAGGAAGGAAAGACATCGCTAAAATACAGTTGATAAATGCAGTGCTTTTAGTGGAAATGTTTTGAGATTTCGAGTTAAAATTTTTAATGAGTATGTATTGTTGAAGAAAGCTGAAATTTACACTATGAGTAACAAGATCTTTGCAACATTCCTCAGGTGACTCTACCCAGAGTGGAGCTGTTGTAGGAAGAACTTGATATCCTTGATTTTAATACCTTAGTGAAAGGAATTTCTGAAGTCACAGGCTCTTAGAATGAGTCAGGATTCCCCCACTGTGAAGAGGAATTTTGAGTGCCACATCCTGTAGAGCCTGACTGGGCTCCTAGTCTAAGCGGTTCTTTGCACCACTCTGACTCCAAGTAGTAGGAGAGACATTGGTGCGATTTAAAATATTCTCATCCTTGGTGCTGTTGCCATGTTTCTACTTCTAGATCTTTTCTCATCAAATGACCTTACACCTCATTGAGTTATGACAATATTATGAAGGTGAGTACATAATCTGGCACAAGAGAATTCACAATTCTGTGAAATAGTCTTTAGGCTATTTTGGAATGGTGAGAACATAATGTATATTCCACATAATGACAGACATTTAAATTTGGGTTTACTGTACAATTACTTATCTCTTGGGTTAGCCAAAAAGTCCATCTAGTTTTTCCATAAAATAAGACATTTTTCATTTTCACCAATAATAACTTTATTGATTTGGATATTTTGAGTATGTCAGCCATCTCTCCTGTGATAAAAAGTTGATTGTTCTCAGTTGCTGACTTGAGTTGACCACTGTCAACATCAATTGATCTACCCGACCATGGAGCATCATCCAGTGAGATATGTCCAGGATGAAACTTCACAAACCACTTTTGACACACTTGATCAGTTACAGCACCTTTTCCATACACTGTACAAATCCTTTTTTGTGTTTCAGTTGCAGCTTTACCTTTTTTGAAATAATAAAGCATTATATGCCAAAAATGCTGTGTATTTTCTTCCATCTTCAGTGTTAAAATGGCTACACAGAAATTCACCAGTTTTTTTTTTTTTTTTTAATGAACGGTCATATGACATCTGTCACAGTACAGTCGAACAAAATCGTTTCAAATGAAGTTAAAGGCAACTAAGCAGTAGTAGAGCCATCTCATGGGAAAAACTAAACAAGCTTTTTGACTAATCCAATACTATTATTAATCTAATTTAAAACCCAGTCTTTTCTTATTTAGAAATAGAGTTGTTATCTCTGTGTTCCTTTCCATTTTCCCTTTCCCACAAAAATATGTAATATCATCAATTTTTATGAATCCAGCCATTATTCCTGAGATTGACTGCCAAGGAATAAAGAGATGGTATCAGCATTATTTCATAGCGTAGAGCCACCTGTCCGCCTCTGGCTCTTTTGCAGTAATTTCTGCCAAAATGGAACATTTATAAAGAATAGAAGGAGAGCCAACAACTCAAATTTTACTAGTTGTATTGATAATTGTAGTTGGTTTAATTACACTTCAAGATTTTGTTTGTGGTGCCCTGGCTGGCGTAGCTCAGTGGATTGAGCGCTGGCTGCGAACCAAAGCATTGCAGGTTCGATTCCCAGTCAGGGCACATGCCTGGGTTGCAGGCCATGGCCCCCAGCAACCGTACATTGATGTTTCTCTCTCTCTCTCTCTCCCTCCTTCCCTCTCTAAAAATAAATAAATAAAATCTTTAAAAAAAAAAAAGATTTTGTTTGTGGTGTGTGTTTCATATTTAAGATATCTTGTCATTGTAGTGTGTTAAAATAGAACACTGAAGCTATTAAACTGTCTTCTAAGGGTATCTTTATAATTGGTGGAATAAATATGCTTAGTGAGGTCAAATTTCTGCTTTAGTAGAATTTTGTTGAACGTTTTTTAAAAACTTTTTAAGTGTCTGAAAAATTAATTATATTACTTTCAATATTCTCAGATAAATTCATAAGCGGCGTTTATATTTTAATAAATGAAATGCATTTTTTCATTTTTAAATGAAATAAACCAAAGAAGTAAAAATTAAATTAAAATGATTTTTTGAAGGTTTTATTTATTTATTTTTAGAGAAATGGGAAGGGAGGGAGAAAGAGAGGAAGATAACAATGATGTGTGAGTAATACATTGACCAGTTGCCTCTCACATGCCCCCACCCGAAGACCTGGCCTGCATCCCAGGCACATGCCCTGACTGGGAATTGACCCAGCAGCCCTTTGGTTCACAGGCTGGTGCTCAATCAAATGAACCACTCCAGCCAGGGCTAAATTAAATAATTTATTTGAAAGAATTTAGTAGCTTAAAATGCAGCTGTTAAATCTTTTTGTCATTCAGCTTTTTGGAGTCAAGTAGTTTACTGATAACATCTAAAGACATAATTTAAAGAATACCTAACTTCTAAGCATCTTAATTTTATACTGGGATTAATTTATATAAAGTGATCTAGTAAATTTCTTAGCTGTTCAATGTCAAAATAAGCAAGTTTCTAAATGTAATTCATCTTTATTTTTTCAGTGTTTTGATTTCCAGCAGATAATTACTTAATATGCATAATCTCAACTGATGTATTTTAAGTATAACTTCTTTCAGCTATAATTTATCTGAAAAAATAACCTTTTCCTTATGGTAGCATTCTAGAGATCACAACCCTTGTAAAATAATCTCTTAGAACCCATAGAACTGACACATAAAAAGTACTGGTTCCTGTTTTATAACTATAGTTTTTTTCTTGATTGAAATTATGGGGTTTTATGGAAAATTTTAAATGCCGTGGCTGTTGTTTAAGCTACTTAAAAATAAATAAAAATACATTTACTATTTAAAAATAAAAATTTTTCCATACTTTTTTTATTTTTAACACTAGAGTCAATGTTTTAGAGAATATTTTCTTTTTAGTTAGTAATTTGAATATTATCAACAAATTAAGACTCTGAAGAATGGTGTTATATACAACTTGCCATTGTAGTTAATTTGCTGGTTTTATTGGTTTTTCAGTTTTAACATCCACATCTATTTTTATACTTATGAAGTTACCTTAGTACATGGTTATTATTCTTATGTTCACTCTTGAATTTTTAACCATTTTGTATCTTTGCATCATTATCCCAGTAGCTGGAATCAGTGCTTTACCATAGAACAGGGGTGTCAGACTCATTTTCACTGGGGGCCACATCTGCCTTGCGGTCGCCTTCAAAGGACTGAGTGTAGTTGAAATTAACTCCTTAACAGTTAAGGAATAGTTACATTTACACAGTCCTAAAATTATTTTGGCCCTTTGAAGGCAACCACAAGGCTGATGTGGCCCCCGGTGAATACGAGTTTGACAACCCTGCCATAGAACCTTTGATCATGATAGAAAAATCCTAGATTTGCATGGTCCATCACGGTACCTACTAGCCACATGTGGCTGTTGCACACTTGAAATGTGACTAGTGGCTACCATAATGGACTGTGCAGCTAAAAAATCTCAAGGGCTTGTTTGTTGGTTTTGGATTTTCATAGAAACAAAATAAGACTTACGGTTTTGCCATTGTACAAGATTCACTAACATGATCAGTCATTTGTTCCCCAAAGTAAGAAATTAGCTGTATTTACATTGCAAGAGAGAAAAAGACGGCAATGTTGTTCTTCAAAATCAGTGCAGCTGCAGGTTATTTTCACTTACAGAACAACCCTTGAATTATTCTATCAGAGTAGCATCTATTGAAAAACTGTAGCTATTCTAGTTTGAGGTGTTTTGTTTTACATTTAGGAAAATTGGCAGAAAAATAAAAATAGGGCTTTATTTGTATTATGCTTTTCATTTTTTACATTTTTATGTATTGTCTTCTTAAAGCCTCCTAATGAGAGAAAGCCAAGACCTAGAATTGATACTGTTCTCAGTTGTGAGGGGAAAATACTCTCTCAGCCTGAGAGAAACTCTTATGGTTGAAGGGTCTATTGAAAGGATAACAAAGGGATTGTTGGGAAAAGCAATGATAGGATGTGACAACTGTTTGAATGCAGACTTCTAGGATAAATAGTCAAAGATAAGTGTAAATTGGAGCCAGGGTTACTAGTGTGTGTAGTGATTTTATAACTTGTAGAGGAAAGTGAGCAAGAGTGACTAGTTTGGGGTAGCAGATTAGTTTGAAACATGTTGATTTGAAGGTGCTAATACTACAAACAAATGGTATCACAGGCAGTTCCGAATGCCCAAAGCCAGTCTGAAGGGCTAAAAAGAACTGCCTCCTAGATAGATGTAAGCGATGCAGGAGTCAGTTGTTTGGTTTGTTCATTTTCACATCATATGCCCTGTTTTCTACTTTACTTCCTGTACTCTCTTCCTCAATAGTGACTGTTGGTAGCTTTTTGTTTGTGTCACGAAGATGAAACCATGGAAGAAACACTCACTTGAAAGAAGTGTATTGGGTGGTTCAGGGTTATGGAAGCCTAGCAAGGGGAGCTCTTGCACAGAAAGAGGCCGATCTGAATTGTGCAGGGAAGTGGAGAAAGCTCGTGATTACATAGGGAGCATCTCCGCTGGGATCTGAGGAGCGTGCTTACACAAAAAGCAGAAAGTAGTGGTTGTCAGGAGTAAGGGAAGTGAGAAGTTGTTCAATGGTATAACTTTGCCACTAGGAAAATGAAAGTCCTACAGATCTGTACAACATTGTGTTTATAGTTAAGAATACTGTATTGTACACTAAATTGTTAAGAGGATAGATCTCATGTGTTTTTTACCATAATTTTTAAAGGGGGGGGGAGAGAAAAAAACTACCTTGATGTGTTTCTGGAGACTGTAATGTGAGCAGAAATTGAGAAGGATTCTTTGGAACTGATTTTTTTCTTTTCCTGCATTGCCCCTATCTGTATTCACTCTTAATTTGGTTAAGAGGATTTCTGCAATTATGCTTGGTTATAGGATGGAGTAGGAGTAACCATCAAATCAATAACTCTGCAGAGCAGTCATTTAACATTTCGGAAAGGCATTAAAATGCTTGAAATACGATTTTTTAAAAAATCAAATGAATCTAGAGCAGCACTGTGGTAGAACCTCCTGTGGTGGCAGATAGAAATGTCTGCACTCTCCTGTAGGCAGCCACAGCCACATGTGGCTGTTGAGCACTTGAGTTGTGACTAGCATGATTGAGAAGCTTCATTTTAAAATTTATTTAATTTTAATTAATTTAAATTTAGTCACATGTGGCTACATGAAGTAGGAATTCAGTCCTAAGCATTTTGGATTTGAAATAAAAGCCAAGGAAATGTATCACTATTACAGGAGGCCAGAACTTCTGCTTATGATTTTAAAGTGAATCTTTTGGATATGATATAGTCCTGTTTCTTTTGTTTTTGATCTTGTCAACTTTAAATACATACAAGGATAGAAAGTAAGTGGAGGAAAAAAACTTTCGGTAAAAAAGTTTACAGTAGAATTTATGAGCTACTTTGATAATTTGTAATACTTTGTATTTCACCTTTATATAACTACTTAAAGCAGCCAGCTGAAGACAATAAGAGTCCTCACCAGAAAAGGTGGCTAATCATTAAGTAGTGATGCAACTGAGGAGGGATACATGACGATGAAACTTAAAAATGATGTTAGTTTTTCCTTGTCTTCAGTGTCTAAATAGCTCTTAGGCCGCATCATCTCTTCTGGGCTATTGCAGTAACTTCCCAGCTGGGGTGTGTGTGTTTCTCAGGCCCAGGGGTTTCATCACTCCCAGAATTGTATTACTGAAAACAAATCTCATCCACAAATCCATTTACCTATTTTACCTCAAATTGGTATATAATAAAAAATTTCACACATTTTTGGATGCTGTTTTTCACTTTTGGAGTTCATGGGTTAAATGGATATTTGTTCAGCTGATGGAAACAAAATTGGTAAAACATTTTTGTTAGCATATTATCAAAAAAAATTAAAAGATATGTATAACCTAAACCCCAGTAAAATAAAATCTGGGAATCTTCCTAAAGTAACTAGCCTAAATACCAGAAAATATATTCCCTAAATCTCTATACAAAGATATTCAGCACAGCATTATTTATAATAGTGAAAACTATATACAGCTTTAATGTTCAACAGTTGGAAAATAATGTAGTAAATTGTAATGGCTAAAATGATAACTTCCCAGATCACTTTTTGTATACATCTACTCTGGAATACATCATAGGCTATATTCAGTGACTTATATGCAGTTCTGCCAGTCTGACTCTTTGTATCTTTGACGTGCCATGTACAGTGTAAATGTTTAATAATTGTTTGCTGAATAAATGAATGTTGACACAAATAAAATTGAATTTCAGTTGCTTATCAGTTGGTTGAAACTAAGAGATGTTACATTGTTTTAAGTGCAGTGATACATAGTTCATTCTGTAATGAAAATGTATTTCAGATTTAAACATCTCCTATTCCAGAAAGTATTTTGGTAACATAACAGTTTCAGCCATTTAAAAGTAAATTCAGTTGATAAGTATATCAAACAGTGATTTTTATAAGCAAATAATCTTAGTAATCATTTTACATCTCCAGATTCCCTTTGTAAACTTTTATTTTTCTCTCCCTATATTTTCTATTAACTTTATGTATTTTTATAAATATAATGAAAAGATCCCATTTATCCCCATATTAGCATTTTTTTCTTCAAACCTATGATTTGTCCTCATAGTCATTTACTCTGCTTTGTTCATTTGAAATGATCAGTTTATAAAGGGGTTGCTTTTCAGACAATAGTGCATTAGGCTATATTAAATAGAGTATTTGAAATTTTACTTTCTATAACTTACAGTGAACAACAAAGGGAAAGAAATCTGTTATTTTCTTTTAAATTATTTTTCTTGGTAAATAGAGATTCATAGTTGATGTAGGCAAGAAATACCAATATTAGAAATTAGAAATTTCTATTATTTTTACATGGAGTCCTCTAGTGTGCTTTACCACTAAATTGAGATATATTTGTCATCACTTTATAAATATAACCCAGAGGTCTAGTTCTTTCTGAAAACTTACCAATTTAAGATTATCATCATTTAGTATATTTATTTCCATTAGAACCCTGAAAATAAATGGTGATTTTGTGCCAAGTGTGTAAGGGCAGGGACCATATCTGTTTTTTATAGTATATCCACAGTGTCTGTCAGCGATCTGATCAGGCTCTCAAAAAAATCATTGAGTTGCCTACCTGCCTACTTTTACCAATTTGTTTGTGACTGCCTCCTAATAAGGTAAGGGACTTAAGCAACTATTTCGTGTTTGGTAGGCTGTTTGTAAGGAACAAAAAGACTCAGTTACTTTGTGCAGAGAGAAAGAAGAATGAGGTGAGGAGGGGGGAAGGGAGAGAGAAGGCCATGATTAGGCTTTACTCTGGTGAACCCATAGAAACTCCAGTGGTTTCCCTGAGAAGCAGGCGTCTGTTGGTTCTTATTCTGGTGCTTCATCATTTACTCTTCGCTTCTCCTTCCGAGTGTTCTTTTTTCTTCTCTTCGTTGGGTTACGTTACTTTCATATAATCTTAGTACTCCTGTGTTACTTTTAGTATTCTAGAATCTTACTGGTTCAGTTAATTACCCTCAGCTCTACTTAGGCAGAACTTACTCATCAGGGAATCTATGGGCTCAGATCAGCTTCTATATTTATTGGTCCAGACCAGCAGTTTTTAACCAGTGTGCCACAAGACTTTGAAAACCATGAAATACATGACTAGTCAGGGGCATGGGCCTCTTTTCTTTTAGATTATCAAATACAATGACAGCAGCCAACAACAGTAGCCATCAGTGTGAATGAATCAAAATTATACTTTTTTTGGAGGTCAGATCAGTAAAAAAACAATTTTTTTTGTGTGCTGCAGGATTTTAGTAATTAGTTTATGTGTACCATGAGATGAAAAGGGTTGAAAATCACTGGTCTAGTCAACTGTGGCCAGGAGACAAAGTCATGTGAAAGCTGTACTGCCATCCTCAGATGAGGAACCACCTAGGGCCACCTCCTCAGTTTAGAAGCTTCCTGAGGTGGGCTTGGTAGCAGCTAAAGCTTAATGTACTCCCCTCCAGTAGACATCTGTTTCCGTGCTCTTTAATTTCCCACTCAGTGTGTATGATCTTTATAAGCTATGGCATAGTCCCTATTTTTATGTTACGGTTTTGGAGGGCTTTTTCACAACTTTAAAATATTACTTCTATTATAGAAAATAAAGTGACTATTTCTCCTATCTCTTCTTCATGCCAAGAAGGACTTCAGAGCCCGAAAGCCTCATTTTGACTATTCCTGCTTAACGTGCCTGTGGAGAAGGGAGTGACTCCCTGATTGGGATTTTAAGGCTTATAGATAATCACACTTAAATGAAGACACCAAAATATTTTTTTAATTTATTGATTTTAGAGAGAGGAAGGGAGAAACATTGATTTGTTGTCCCACTTATTGATGCATTCATTGGTTGATTTGAGTATGTTCCCTGACCGGGGATCAAACCTTCAACCTTAGCGTATTGGGACGACCCTCTAACCAACTGAGCTACCTGGCCAGGGCTCAAAATATTTTTTAATTAAAAAAGTTACCAAAAAAATTTATAACAGCCCTGGCTGGTGTGGCTCAGTGGATTGAGTGCAGGCCTGTAAACCAAAGGGTTGATGGTTTAATTCCCAGTCAGGGCACATGCCTGGGTTGTGGGCTGGGTCCCCAGTGGGGGACATGCGAGAGGCAACCACACATTGATGTTTCTATCCTCTTTCTCCTTCCCATCCCCTCTAAAAATAAGTAAATAAAATATTTTTTAAAATTTGTTACAAAAAAAATAACAGATTGACATACTATTGGCCATGTTCCAGTTGTTAATACTAAGTAGAATAGCAAGTGTAACAATAAGCATTATTACATTCTCCCATTTCTTAGGTTAAATTAACCTCTGTTCTCCAAGTTTTACATTTTTCTTAAAGCTTCAGAACTTCAATATAATTATTCCTATTTTATTTTATTTTTAATAAAGGTCAGATTATTGCTTTGGGAAGTTGTAATTTGATTCTTTGAATTTAACCTTTAGCTTTCAATTTGAGGTATACTATTAGTATACTGTTACAGGATTTTACTGTGGAGGTTTGTAGTTTTTAGTCATGTCAACTATAGGCTAAAAATCCACCGTGCTGTAGAGTATGACTGAGGAAGTGACATTTCGGGAGCCTACTGTGCTCTCAGCACTGTGCTTAGAGTTTGCCCCATTACCTTATTCATACAGTGTCTCTACAGGTTTTCATCCATCTGAGACCTAACACTTACTCTGATTTTACGTAATTCTATTTATTTTAGTACCTTAGCAATAAATTTGCACCAGTTTAACTTTTTCTTAGAAAGTCATCATTAATACATAAAACTTTTCTTTTAAAAACAGGATAAAAAAATCAGAGTGTCTCAACCCTTGACAAGAGGACCAAGTGCCTTTATTCCAGAGAAGGAAGTAAGTTTATCTATCTTATAATACATAGAGTGATAAATAATTATATCAAAGAATGTCTTTATTTTTAATATGGAAATAAACATGTTTTGCTTTTATTTCTTATTTATGTGTCAAAAAACCACAGAGATATTTTCTTTTCAACTTCACTAAAAAGACTGTGTAATAATCTGCCTAAAATAACTGTACTGCAAGATAAGAAACATATCAATTTTAGCATATTTGGTTTCAAATATAATTTTTCTGAGCAAAGTTCCAAACAATAATAAAATTTAATATTAATCTGAAGGTTGTAGGTTTTAAAATGACCACCGTTTCATGGTGATTATAGGTTATTAAATGTTAAGAAAAGATATTTTGAAATGAGTTTCCCAACTAAGCCTGTTAAATTTCCTTATTAAACCTGTCATTAAACAAAACATGGTATTACATCACTAGTGGTTATTCTTTTCATTTGGTTCTAAGTCTTGATTGCACAGAATGTTATAGAATCTCTGTTACAGTCTGTATCTTTGTTGAGGGTGGGGAGTCTAGGTGGTGAATGCCAGAAAGGTTGTACAATGACTCAGAGGAGATTAAAATCAGTACAAGATTTGTTCCCGTCATGTGACTGTACATCTCTATGAGGGTCACAGCAAAGTGCAGGATCTTCTAGATTCCTGGATGCCTCTCCAGGTGTACCTGGGCTAAGAAAAGTTTGAGAACCACTAATTAAGGAATTTTTTTTGCTTCAAGGAGTTATTAACTCATATTGGTTATATATGCTGATTTTACAATATATTGTCAAAATAGCATTTATCTTAAAGTACCAACATTATCCCCATATTGTTCTGAAATTAGTCAACACATATTTATAGAACAGCTGTTATGTGCCAGGCATCATCTTAGAAGAAGGGATGAGTAGAATTCAAACAATACATGCCAGGTCATTGCCAAAGTCAGCAGTTCCTTTACCTTCATTTCACTTTTTTTGTGACCTTATAATTTAAATGAAAATACTCCATGAAAGTTAGCAGTAATGTTTTGGGGCTGTGGCTGATCTAGGTGGTGACCGTGCAGTAGGCACCTATTAGGCTGTGCTAGGGCCTATTTCCCTCACACAGCATAGGGGCCATATATATATAAATACACACACACACACACACACACACACATACATATACATACACACACATATGCACACAGCACACACATGGGGTCTGGCACAAATAATGCCCCCTTTTTAAAATTACAAAATCTTTTATTACAAAATCATAGGCATGTAATTCTGTAACATAATAACATCACACTCAAGCACGTCATATGACATTTTGGATGAAATGTTCAAATTAAAACTGTGAATTATTACATGCATATTATTACCCTACCATCCACACTCGAGCAGACATTACTTCTGCTGGAACCTGTATATAGTTATATATATAAAGAATTCCTGATACAATCATTTTCATAGTATATATTTGAAAATAATCTGATTTGCTGAAGCCACCACTGTTTTCAGGATTTCTTGTATCATATGAATCATTTATTAATGTATGTTAGGCATCAGTTAAACAGAAGAAACTTCTGCTGGGGAAAACAAAACAAAAACAACAGATATCCTATCCCTAATTATATGTAGTTTATCTAGATCCTATTATGTTTTTAACAATCTTGACCCCCCTGGTTGACAAAATGGGGGACATGTGTAAAGGAACATGTATCTATCTGGCATTATAGTGAGCTAGAGTGAAATTGCTTTTTTATACCATTGTAATTAACATTTCCTTGCAGTTTACATTTTTCAGATATTACATTTTCTTTGGGATTAAATTTTGCTCAGTCAGTAATGCCTTTTGGGTAACTTATTTTAAGAAGAGCCTGTGGAGCCAGCCCTGCAGTTAACAGAAGTTTCTTACTAACAGTGTGGGTCCTTGGAAAGACCGCTTTGTCTGGCCTTCAGGAGATCTGAATTCTAAATCAGGCTGTGAAATAACTAGGTGCATGAGCTTGCATTTAATCTTGTGTGTAATATAAGGAATACATTCTTCCAAAGTCTAGAACTCTAAAATGTCAATAAATAATGAACCAGTACTAGAAATGTGCATCTCATATCTATTCATTCCCACAGAGCTGGGTCCTTCTACAAGGTGCTAATAAGCTCTTTACACCGTTCGAGCCAGTTTTTGGTGTGATGCCCAAGCTGTCATTGTGTATGAAACTGTATATAAATAACCTATTTTTGAGTAAGTTCTGTTGGTTCCCTAGAATGGAGGGTGTCCATTTTAATAACTTTTATCTTTTTTTGTAATTAATATGATAGTCTCAAAATAGAAATGACAGTACTCTAGTGTTACTTATTTTTAAATTAACATTTTCTATAAACTATCATATTTGCCTTTGTCCCTAAAAAGACTTCAGAAGGCCTCTTTGTAATATTGAATAACAAAAACAAGGAAAGGATGAGACTGAAAATATTTGTTTAAAGATATTGTGATTAAACATCTTCATAAGCTGTTGAGATAAAATTACAAATGTATGTAATTGAATGCCGTGCTTTTGCCTCACCACAAATTGGTTTGACAATGGCCGTGCAAGTGAGCCCTGAAAAATTTGCCTTATGTTCCTGGCAAAGCAGATGGAAGCTTTCCCCTCCAGTTTCATAGCTGTGTGTATAATATTTGATAATTTGACATTTGTTGTTTAATAAATTATAGTACCAGAGCCAAAAATGAGTGGTGCTTTCTTTTTTACTCCTGTTTCCCATATGAGCAACTGTAATTCCAGTGTCTGTTAATATCAAAAGAACATTTCATATGCCTCAAAAGTGGCATAAGTTATATAAACCAAGGATATGTTTACTTCTCAATAATTAATCTTGTTTTGGGTTTCTTGGTTGTAAGGTTATCCAAGCAAACACAGTGGATGAACGTACCAACTTTCTTGTGGAAGAATACTCTACATCCGGTCGTCTGGACAACATCACCCAGGTCATGAGTCTGCACACTCAGTACCTGGAGTCCTTCCTGCGGAGCCAGTTTTACATGCTGCGCATGGACGGCCCCCTTCCTCTGTCACACAGGCACTACATCGCAATAATGGTGACTCCACGCTCACTTGTTCCTTCTTCCTCCTATTGTTGTGTTTGTGTGTATATAGAGCTCCGTATAATTTTAAGGACCTAAAAATTGAAGAATTCTGTGACTTTTTGGGTACCAGATCAGGATGTACTTGAGTACATCCTGAATGCTTTAAGCCGTTTAATGTATGGAAAATTTCTCATTTAATTTTTACTAAAGTCATTTTCCATATTTAATCTCTTGTGATTAAAGATGCTTATAAGGGGCCAAAGTAATATCCCACAAGTTTTGTTTTTTCTTTTCTTTTATTATTAAAATAAAAGAGTATGTGGCATTTTATTTAGTATTTTATACATGAAAATAATTACTACTTTGGTTAAGAGGAAAGTATCAGTCAGCACCAGTGGAGACTCTGGATAAGAGAAGCTTTCTTAAATGAATTGTAATCCTTTCAAGTGTATTACTTGGTTGTAGTTAACTAGTGAATGTTTGAGGAGGGGAGAGAGAATTATAAATTGGGATGACAGGTAGCAGGAGGGAGAAGGGTAGAAAGGAAGAACAGTGATACAGTTGAACTATTACCGAAGAAAAAGAGGAATGAGAACACGATGCAAGTGCTGTGTATTTCAAGATTTAGACCAGCTGAACTGACAGAGCCAGCAGCTAGCCAGGAGTTAGTAGATTAGTTTCACCAAGTTTCATTTGATTATCTTGTTTATGCTCTCTCTGAAGTTTTAAACAAACACAAAAAAGGGCAGCATGCTGTTTAATTGAATGATGGACTTGACTAAGAAAATAATTTTAGTTTAAGATTTTGATGCAAGTCAGGCTGAAAGCAGACCTAGAATGATCATACACTAAGAAACAAAATATAGAAAATAAAACAGTACTCTTTTACTGAGAAGGAGCCCCGAGGAATGGAGTGCTTTAAAGTCTGCTTTGTTTGGATTTACCCAATTGTCAGAATCAAGGCTGATTTGGCTGCATAGGAAGGAGTCAGTGATCTTCAGTTTCTTCTCCATAGAGGGATGTGTGTAGATAAGACTGAGGTCACAGTTTTACCAAAGGAACTAAAAGAACTCCCCAAATCAGCATGCATTCTGAATTGGTAGAATTCCAGTTAATGAGATTTTATTGTTATAAGTAGAATACAGTTGATAAAATTTACCATAATGAAACAAGACACATATTTTCTCAACAAAACAAGAAAGTGGCTTCTAAGTTGATTGGCACCAGCTTCTAGGAAGTAACTGGCTTTGTGTGACACTTGATGTGTTTATACAAGTGTCAGCTTCATATACTGACTCAAGAATCTATGGCATCATTGTAATGTGAGTTTTAGAAGGAGGAGGATTCAATAAGAAAAGAATTCTTATCTATAAAAATTATGAATTCCATCTATATTTTTGTTTAGCAATAGTAGAGTAAGACTCTACCATGATTGTTTTATCAAGTAACTCTTTGTGTTCTAGGCTGCAGCTAGACATCAGTGTTCGTACTTAATAAACATGCACGTGGATGAATTTCTGAAGACGGGCGGCATTGCTGAGTGGTTGAATGGTTTGGAATATGTGCCACAAAGACTGAAAAATCTTAATGAAATAAATAAGCTGCTAGCACACCGACCCTGGCTGATCACAAAAGAGCACATTCAGGTATTGAGTGTTTCTTTGAAGTAAAAAAGATATTTACTAATGATTCTAACTAAGAATTAATTATTCAGTTAAGTATTTTGCTTAAGACTTAATGTTAAAAACTTACATATTAGGAACTTGAAAAATACATTAGTATATTAATGTATGCATAAAAATACATAAATGGGTTTAGTTTAAGTATGAATGAATTCTTCTCTGTTTAAGTAATCAGTAATTAACTTGAAAAGTACTTTAGTGAGTGGCAATGAGAAATGTTGATCTCTGTTTTCAAGTAGTGGATAGAACAGAGAAAATACACTAGCATGATAAGATACCGGGGTTCTAGTCTCTACTCTTACTCACAAATTTGTGACCTTCAGTGGATTAACTTCTGTGGGACTCAGCAGTTCCCCTGCTGTAAAATAAGGGGCCTGGATTAAATGTGTTCTAAGCTCTCCTTGGATTCTAACACTTTCATAATTTTAAGATTTTCACAAAATAATTTTGCAAATAAAATAATTTGCCAGCTGGTTCGCAAATGCTTAAATGCCTCTCTGGAAGCTAGAGCTCAGGCGAGAAACAGAGCTGTGACGGACTAAAGCACTTGCACTTCGAAAGGACTTCCATCGAAGACCTCCAGGCTGAGGTCATTTCATTACATCTTTAACACTGTGCATGGCACTTAGTAACTAATTTAGACGCATCTAAATTATTATATACAAACCTTAGGTATTTAAAATTTCTAATGCATTGAGGTGTCCTTTTTTAAAAAAAATCTTATTTTTGTTAGTTACTTGCCCAGTTAAACCAAGCTTAGCTTTTGTCAATCTGTTATATGCTCAGATTTTAATTTCCTATTTGGGGAATCTGTGAAGAACAATGCTGTCCTAACATTTATGTTCTGTTTTGGTAATATGTTAGTTATGTAAAGGAATTACTCGATATTTTTGTATAACAAGTTAACTACTCTATGTCAGTAACTTTGATGGATCTAAAAAGATAGACACTGACCTTGGACATGCTTGGAGTCTAGAGGAGGAGAGACAGGGAGGCAGTGACAGTAATCACAGCACGACAGCGTATGAGTGTGTGAGTAAAGAGAATCGGATCAGGAGGGTTCCCAAAAGAGCTAACATTTGAGGTAGGCCATGAAAAATAAGTGAGTTTCCAAGTAGAGGTGAACATTTCAGTCAGAGAGTAGAGTGTGAAATATTATAAAATGCTGGAAAAGTAGCCAATAGCTTTAGGTTACTGAAGTGGAGGAATGTCTATATAAGGCAGAGATAAGAAATAGAAAGAATTAGGATCATATTATATGACCCAGTGAATACTGTATATGTGTTTCACGTCAAGAAAGTTATGGTCTTCAGAGTTATGGTAGGTACTTCACAGGGTGCACAAGGCAGTCCTTCAAAATGTTAGAAAAGGTGTGTGTGTATTCTTATGTCATTCTTTTATATTTTTTGTTTCACAATATTAGTATTATAGTATGTGTATATAACTAGTCTATATAAAATTGTGTAAGTATATATTAATTTATAAATAAATGTATATACTAACGGGATGGGCCCCCAAATGTTGCTGTCAGAAATACATGTGCTCAGAAGAGCTTAGAGATCACTGTAATAAGGTGAATCAAGAACCATTACAGGTTTTGAGTTGAGTTGTAATAGCATATTTGTTGATGCAGAAGATAAATAACATATGATACAGACTAGAAGCAAGGAAACCTGTCATGAAACAGTGATCCACCTGTGAGATGATTTTTTTTAAACCATGGGGAGATGAAGAGGAGGGATCAGAGAGTCTTTATGTAATGGTTCTGCATAAGAATAAGCAGGGCTTGGTGACTGGCAGAATGTGAAGATAGAGAAAAGGGGTGACCAGGAGAATTATTTTAAGAGTTCTGTACCTTCCTGACTAGGCAGAAGGCAGTGCCATGAGCAGGAGATCATACACAGGCCTGAGAACAGCAAACTGTGACATCTGTACAGTGATGTCCAGTTACTGGAGAACTACAGGGCTGTAGCTCAAAATAAAGGATAGAGTAGAAATAAAATTGAGTAGTTATTTATGGATAAGCAAAGGTCAGGTTGAAGGAATGAATGATCCACCCAGAGAGAAAGCGTATTAAGAAAAAATCATGGATAGAGTAGAGTAAACCAACATTGTGGAGTCAAGTGGGGAGAAAAGAAAAATCATCTCAGGGTAGAAAGGGTTCAAAAAACAGTGAAATTGCTGAAGTCATGGAGATTGATTTCAAGAAGGAAATGAGGAACATGTAAATTCTGCAGAGATCACATGAAATAAGTACTAAAAAGAAATAGTCAGGTATAGCTTCAGGGGTTTTTTATTTGTTTGTTTTTTGGGTTTTTGTTTTTGTTTTTTTGTTGTTGTTTTTGGTTTTGGGGGGTGTGTTTTTTTTTTGAGAAAGAAACCAGATTATAAGAAATAAAAGATAAATATGAAGTGAGAAATTTGAAGTGATGTATGTTGGCTGTGCTTTTAGGTTTAATGGTAATCCTGGAAAGACTGGAAAAGGCATTGCAAATTCTACCAATTTTTTAGAAAGCTCTTTGGCAATATTATCAAGTCACAAAAATATTAATACCCTTTGCCCAAAAAATCCTTTCAGGAATTATGTCTAAAATAGGAACAAAGCTATAGCATGAAGATGCTGTTTATGGTAGCAAGTAGACAAAAAAAATTCAAAAGCAGTTTGTATGTCTGACAGTAAAGGAAAGGAGAAGTGGTTCTTACACCCATTCCTGGACAGTCTAGCCCATGCTTAAATGTTGATACCAAACTGTAACCTTTGAGAAATGAACATGTCAAAAATTAAGATTGAAAAACAGAAAATAAATGTATACTCTGATTATATAATTATGCTTATAAAAATAAAACAAGATGTATAAAAGTTATGTTAAGATGGTAGAATATGATTGATTTTTTTCCTTTTCTTTTCCCTGAACTTTTGGTAATAAATTTGTGTGTGTGCATATAGTTAAATGATGGAGAGTAAAATAAAAAACAGTGTTTTGGTTTTGGTTTTTATGCTTGAAGTGAGCCAAATGAAAAGTTTAGATTTTCAGGGAGTAGCAGGACACACACACACATGCACACACACCAAGACAGAGAGATGGGCAGAGAGAGAGGAGAACGAACACTGGTGGGAAGGAATCCCTGATGGAGTAGTAGGTGGAGTTGGCTCTTAGGAAAAATAATTGCTGTTTTTGATGGCTTCATTTGTGATTCCATCATTCCACTGGCATTTCAAGTCCAGTAGCATATAAAAAGGGCTTTGAAAATTTTAGTTTTTATTCACATGTGAGATAGTATTCTGTACTTTCTATCATCTGCTGTAGGGTCTGTCTCCATCAGAAAAGATGCTAAAAGTTAATGATACTGTATTGGCTTAATGAATTAGATTTTTATGTGAATTTTTTAAGGTAGTGTCTCTGCCTTAAAACTTTAAAATGAATGGTTGTGCCAGGTAATCTTTAAAGCCCGTTCTACATGTATTGTTCTTGGATTCTCTGAAATACCTTATTAAAATAACATAATGTGGAAGAATACTTTGGAAGCAGTTCTGTTAACATATATACTGTATGTGAATTTAGGAAAAGCTGCAATAAAACTATATTGTTAGGTTTGATAGTTGTAATATTATATTGTTTGACCAAAGCCATCTCTTTAATATATGAAATATTTTTTCCTTTTCATTGAATTTATTGGCTTTTCACTGGTCAATAAAGCTGCAGTCTTCAGGTGAACAATTGTACAACACATCACCTGTACACTGTATTGTGTGTTCACCACCCCAAGTCAAGTCTCCTGAAACAATTTTAAAAGGAAGTTTTAAGTTTTATTACTATAAATGAACACAAATAAAATTTGGTAGATTTTCCATGCTTTCTAAAATTGCTTTGTAGCATTCTTTTGATTTTCATTTTTTACTCTGATTTGCCTTCTTGTTTCAGAAACTTGTCAAAACTGGAGAAAATAATTGGTCTCTGCCTGAACTGGTACATGCTGTGGTCCTACTGGCACATTTTCATGCTTTGGCCAGCTTTGTTTTTGGTAGTGGCATCAATCCAGAGAGAGATCCAGAAATCTCCAATGGATTCAGGCTAATATCAGTCAACAATTTCTGCGTTTGTGACCTTGCCAATGACAACAATATAGAGAATGCATCTCTTACAGGCAACAACTTTGGGGTCAGTTCTCTTATCTCTCTTTACTGTTTTGCCTTTAAACTTCCTAACATTTAAAATATCTAGAGATAATTATTCTCTGATTAAACAGCACATATATATATACTTGAAATATTTTAGCATTAATTTTTGTTACTGTAAAAATTTAACCTGTACCTGAAGTTCTGAATTGTCTTAAAGAGGCTTTTACAGCACATATTGTTACGAATCATATAGACTAAAATAGTACAATATATCTTTAGTCTGTAAGATGCTGGAAAAACCAATAGAGAATAGATCTTAACGACAGTGAAATTTAAAAAATATTTGAAGTTGCTTCATTTTAAAAAATAAATTATAATATAATTTAACACATACTAAATGCTAGAATTCTAGATTAAATATATCTATACTTACAAACTTTGTATATGTATAACTGAAGCAAAAACATCATACTTTTGCAAATGTTTGAATCTGTCATAAGGTGTTCTTTGGAGTTAGTCGAAAACTCACTTAGGAACTTAATAACAGTGCTCATGCTACTGTACATAATAAGGTGACATTGGGAGGTGGAGATGTTTACAGGAATAATTTTTATTATTAATAACACCAACATTATCTTACCTGACCCCAGATTGTAGATTCTCTAAGTGAGCTAGAGGCCTTAATGGAAAGAATGAAAAGGCTTCAAGAAGAAAGGGAAGATGAAGATACAACTCAGGAAGAAATGACCACTTGTTTTGAGAAGGAGAAGAAAGAAAGTCTTTTCGTTGTCTCTGGAGATACTTTCCATTCATTTCCTCATTCAGGTGCCACGTTTTTTTCCCACTTTCAGTTGTTGGAATGCTGACAGACCACCTTCAGTATTTTCCATGTGGATTTGTAAAATGGTTCTGCTCCATGTTCCTTGTGTTTTGTTCACCTTCTGTATGTTGTAGGTGGCATGCTTGATAATTGCTTTCTCTTCTGTGTTGGTACGTCTTTGAATATATTTCAGGTCCAGTTGGGCGGAACTTTCTAGTCCATACTGTATCCTGGATAAAATGCTATCCAAAGCAGACTGGTTGCTTATAAAATTAGATAGAAATAGTTAATTCATCCTAGCTTTGTGATTTTTAAAAAGTTAAATCCTGTTTCAATAGATACAATATTTTTAAAATATCTTTGCCTGTTTTGTGGGTGGCGAGTGTGTAGGAGGACTGTTCTCACAATGCCACTTTTTCAGATTAGTTCTAAAATTACATTGTACTAGCATTTTGCATGTCTTTGGAATTTTATAAAAATGTATTATTTGGGTCATTTGCTTAGATTGAATTTGGAGGAATTTATTTCATATTTAAAGCTAGGATTCCTTACTATAGTCTTAAAACTGCATTTTTATCTAATACTCTTAAGAGACTTTAAAATAGGAGGGAAACTTTTCAGTTATGACTATTGAACACCACACAGTAAATGTTACTAAAATAGCACAGACTCAAGAAAAACTTAAACCTTTCAAAGTCTTTAATCTATATAACATTTATCTATCTATTTATCTATAAATCTATTTATTTAATGATTTTGTTTCTGTTCTGCTTGTTTGTTTTTTAGGTTCAATTATTGATAGATAGGTATTTATTGCCATTTTATTGTTCATATTTTTAATCTTTCTTCTTCTTAAAGAAGACCCTTTAACATTTCATATAATACTGGTTTGGTGGTGAAGAACTCCTTTAGGTTTTTCTTATCTGGGAACCTTTTTAACTGCCCTTCAAATCTAAATGATTGCTTTGCTGGATAGAGTAATCTTGGTTGTAGGACCTTGCTTTTCATCTCTTTGAATATTCCTTGCCAATCCCTTCTGGCCTGCAAAGTTTCTGTTGAGAATTCAACTGACAGTCTTATGGGAGCCCCCTGGTAGATAACTAACTGCTTTTCTCTTGCTGCTTTTAAGATTCTCTCTTTGTGTTTAATGTTTGGCATTTTAATTTTGATGTGTCTTGATGTGGGCCTCTTCGGGTTTGTCTTGTTTGGGACTCTTCTGTATTTCCTGGACTTGTATATCATTTCTTTCACCAAATTAGAGAAGTTTTCTTTCATTTTTTTCAAATAGATTTCCAATTTCTTGCTCTTTCTCTTCTTTTTTCAGCAACCCTATGATGCAAATGTTTGAATGCTTGAAGTTGTCCCAGAAGCTCCTTACACTGTCCTCCTTTTTTTGGATTCATTTTTCTTCTTACTGTTCTTTTTAAAAATCTTTATTGTATTTTCATTTAGTACCTTTATATCTCCCAACCCCCTTCCTCCCAGCTGTTCTGATTGGTTGTTTTTTGCTTCATTATGTTCCAAATGAAATTGCTGATTAGATTCTTGGGTTTATCCATTCTGTGGTTGATTTCTTATAAATTATTCCTTATTTCAATTAGTGTATCCTTTGTTTCTGGCTGGATCTTTTTTTTTAATGCTGTTGAGGTCCTCACTAAGTTCCTTGAACATCTTTATAACCAGTGTTGAGCTCTGCATCTGAAAGATTGCTAGTCTCCATTTTATTTAGTTTTTTTCTGGAGTTTTGTTCTGTTTTTCATTTTGGCAGTGTTTCTTTGTCTCCTCATTTTGGTAGTCTCTGTGTTTCTTTTTCTGTATTAGATAGAGTTACTATATCTGCCAGGATTGACAGAGTGGCTTAATGTAGTAGGTGCCCTGTACGGTCCAGTGGCACAGCCTTCCCTATTACCCCAGCTGGGTATTCAGTGTGCATCTACTGTGTGGACTGTGTACACCCTCCTCTGATAATTGATCTTGTATTCCTGAAGATTACCCACTGCCTGTGTTCTGTCTGAAGTCACACAACATTAGCTACAAAGTGATCTGCAGATCGCTGTTACATGTGCTGGGCTTGGAGTTGCCCGTTAGAGGCCACGGTGTAGACCAAGGCTGTCTGCTCTAGTGCTGGGCCTGTGGCAACTTAGCAAGAGGTTTGGGGCTCACAAAGCTGTTTTGAGACAATTAAGGAAAATCTGAAGCATGGGCCAAGACAAGCCATTCATATGGAAAAGCCACTGGAAACAGTGTAGGTGGGCCTCATAGTTGGGTGAGGTAGAGCCTCAAGCAATCACTGGGGTGGGGCAAAGAGTGTAGGCTCCATTGATTGAGTCTCAGATATGGCACATGCCTGCAAGCACTTTGGTTCTGTGAGAGGAGGGCTCAGAAAAGGAACATTGGCCTCTGCCAGCTCTTCTGGCTGAGACAAAGCTGTTCCCCAGCTCTTTCCCTGATGCCAGAAAATTCAGTTAACTCCCCATATATCTCTAATTTCCTTTAGTCTGCTGCTGGCACTTTAGCTCAGAGGGAGCAAGTCCCAGTAAATCTGTGTGTGGGCCCTTTAGGAGGAACTGTGTGGGGTTTCAGCAGTTTCTGTCTTTCACAGCCTCAATCCCTGCTGGTTTTTACAGCCAGAAATTATGGGGACTTACCTTCCTGAAACCCTGGGCTGGGGGGCCTGGTACGGAGCTGGAACTCCTCACTCCTGAGATACCTTTCTTGATTTTTTTATTTGCCACATGTGAGTGTGGGACCAGCCTTTTCCACATCTCCACTCCACCTACCAGTTTTGATGTGGTTTCTTGTTTAATTCTGTAGTTGTAGGACTTACATTCAGTTCAATTTCTGATGGCTCTGAATGATTGTTCTGCAGTTTAGTTATAATTTTGATGTGGTTGTACAAGGATGTGAGCTGTCTTTACCTATGCTGCCATCTTGACTGGTCTTAACATTTACTTTTAAAATCAAGTTCCATTTTGGCTTAAAAGGGGGCTTCAAAATAACTGGTCTTAAAACTTATCAGTTTCATAAATTTTGAGAGTAATCGATTTAGCCATCACTTATCTCTTAACTTCAAATATTACATCAACCAATAGCTCTCAGAAGCTTTACCATGAAAAAGAACTCCTTTTATCATTTCTTGTGGTGATCTTTTTTTATGAAAGATTTATATCTACAAAATTAAATATATTAAGTAACAGCTTCTCAGAGCTTCTCAGAAGTAGGAAATCTCAAAAATGAAATGTGGTATTTTAGTCATTTATTTAATAATCATTCTATATACATTTATTCAGTATCCTATATAGTCTTAACACTGTGGTAAGTAGCTTTTCAGCCTCAATGAGACATGGTTTCTGCTTTCTGAGAGCTATCATAGATAATGGGAGAGAAATAAATCATTACAATAAATAGTAGAAGATGACGGGTGTATGTACCTAGAAGAGTATCCTGAACCCAGTCTTGGTAGGGGAGGAATGTGGACAGAAGCAGTTCCTAGAGGATAACTTTCTCCATCCATTTGGCTCTAAGCTAAATCTAAGTATTGTGAGTGCAGGGGAGTCAGGCAGTGGTTGGAGGACAGGTGAATTGGTGATAAACAGCATCTAAGTCTGAGCTGAGGCATGATGGTAAGGAAACAGGATGCTTGCTTCAGGAAAAAAAAAATGGTTGTGTTGTTAGGACATATATCATGAGGTAAGTAATGTGACAAGGAAGTGGTTGTTTGGTAGATAGGGGTCTTACCATGTTGGTCTGATCTTTCTAACCTTAAGGGGCATGTAAGCTGCTATAGTTTGAACATTTGGAGTTGTGAGATGTTTATAAAATATCTAGTCTGGAACTGTCCCAGTGTCCCTCAAACTTTACTATGCATGTGAGTCACTGGCAAGTCTGGCTGAAATGCAGATTCTGATTCAATCATTCTGGGCAAGAATCTGATCAGCCACATTTCTGTCACAGCTCCAGGTAACACTGAAAATGCTGCTCTTCTGCAAACCACTCTTGGAGTAGTAGTGTCGGGGTTAGGGGAGGGCTTTAAGCTCAAGATATAGTTTTAGAAGTAATCAGCATATAATTAGGGGTTAAAACCAAAAGAGTTCTTTCTAAAAATCACCCTGGGAGAACTACCCTGACTGGTGTAGCTCAGTGGGTTGGGTGTCATCCTCCATACTGAAAGGTCACCAGTTCAATTCCTGGTCAGGGCATATGGCTGGGTTGCAGGGCAGGTCAGCAGTTGGGGGCATGTAAGAAGCATCCAGTGGATGTTTTTCTCACACATTAATGTTTTTCTCCTTCCTTCCCCTTCTCTCTAAAAATAAATAAATAAAATCTTTTTAAAAAAATTACCCAGGGCCCTGGCTGGTGTAGCTCAGTTGATTGAGCACAGACTGCAAACCAAGGGGTTGACGGTTCAATTCCCAATCAGGGCACAAGCCTGGGTTGCAGGTCTGGTCCCCAGTGGGGGCCACCTGAGAGGCAACCACACACTGATCTTTCTCTACCTCTCTGTCTCCCTCCCTTCCCCTCTCTAAAAATAAATAAATAAAATCTTCTAAAAAAATCACCCAGGGACAACAAATGAGACAAAGAAAGAGTGAGCCTAGGGTGAACCTTCTAGGTAAACTAATATTTTTAAACATAAACATTTTAATTAAGGTTATTAATATCTATTTACTGTTAGACATTACTTTTTAAGAGCATCACTAAGATCACTAGAGCTTAAAAGATATGAATGTCTTAATTTCTAGGGTTTTTTTAAATACTGGAACTCTCTTTTGTGTCCCAATCTCCCTATCTTCTTGGACGCTTCAGGTGAGACTACCACTTCTAAAGTGAATTTTTTTTTTTTTTTTTTTTGATGAACAAGTCTTATACCCAGTCAAAAATTTTGTTCTAATTTTAACAGAAGAGGCCATGTTATTTGTAAATAATTCGAGGAAATAAATCATTTCATTATTTACTCTTAAACATCTCCAGTACTTAAATTTGCTTTTCACACAAAGATAACATGAGAAAAATGTCTCCATACAGTGGCTAATTGAGTCATTTTTATAAACTTAACGATGTTTTAAAATGGAAATAGAAATTTATTTTTTCCTATAAAAAAACTTACTGGTTTGACCAGTTGATAAAGTATGCCAGATTCCATGTAGAGATTCCAAATAGTTTTTCAAGTCTTTTGAAGAAAATATCTGGTGTTATACAAGGGTGGTATTCCGTAGCTTGGTAACAGAGTTAACTGACTTTTGTTGTTTTTTTTCTTTTTAAAGTTAGAAAGGTGTTTCATGAGTATAACATGTTTTCTGTATTTTGTTAATAGTTACTCCTTAGGGCAGAAGAATGCAGACAATGTGCAAAATATTACTTCCTTTGAGTTCAGACTGAAATATTTGTTCAGGTAGAATTAAAATGAGAGCTTTAGATTTGTTGATCTGAGTACTAATTTTAATTTTTTTAAACTTTAACTTCTTAAGATAAATTTAGGAAAAAGATATGCATGGTTTGATAGACCTTTTTGTACATTTCTTTTGTTAGACAAAATTGTCTAGAAAACAGGTCTCTTCTGACTCCTATTTAAAAATGAATTCATGGATAGTATTCATGGGATAAATTTTTATCTTATTTGGTTGTTTACTCCTTATAGTTTACTTAAAGGTGTTTAAAAGTCATATGACAACATGAAAATGTATATGAGCAAAACAAAAACCAACATCAAAGTCAAAGGAACCAGCTAAGTAATAGTCAACTCCAGTATTGATGTTTGGCAAATGAAGCTACAGGGTTTGTACAGTATAGGGGGAAGGATCACTTCAATAGAGAAACAGTTATATAGAGTTTAGTTATTACTCACTGTTCTTGGTTTAATTTTGCTTCTTACTCCACAAAACTTCTAGCTCTCATAGCAGCCTCAGCATTTAAATTTTACATTTTTTGCTTACTTCCATTGATTATTGTGTGGTGGACTGAATTAAGCAAAGCACAAGCTCATTAGTAAATGTTGAGATAATGCATTTAAAATGCCATTTATAAAGTGTTTCTGTTTACCATAAATACAACAGTGGATGAGGGATAGCCTAGGGAAAATCTGAGATTTCTCTTTAGAGATCAATTTCTATAGTTTAATGTTTACAAGTTTTCCACATTATCTTAAAATAATCCACATTGTCAGTGTATTAGTAACTTATAGTTAGTTTACTTTTTTAAAGATTGTGTTTATTTTTAGAGAGATGGGACAGGAGGGAGATGAGAGGGAGAGAAACATCAGTATGCAAGAGATACCTCCACTGGTTGCCTTTCACATGCCCCTAACTGGGGACCTGGACTGCAAACCAGACATGTGCCCTAAGGCGGGGGGTGGGTTTCAAACCGTCAACCCTTCAGTTCACAAGCCATCACTCAATCCACTGAGCCACACCAGCCAGGGCTAGTTTACTTATTCCTTAAGTAGACACTTCTTTTCCTGTTCATGAAACAAACAAAAAATAATAATAGCAAGTACCTGATATGTAGTAAGTAGTCAACAAATGCCAATCTCCTTGTGTGTAATAAAGTTAGTAAGAATTTTAATAAAATATTTCCTAAATTGAGTAGCCTAGACTCTTAATCTTTCTTGCCATTATTAAGCACTCCTATTAATCCATGCTAGTGATCCAAGGAAAAGTTAAAACTTGTGAGAAAGGAATGCTTATTGTGAGGCTTTTCATTAAATAGCAAAGATAAAAGATAGTAAAGGTATTACTAGTTTATCAGGTTTTTCAGATGAATTATAATAATTGTACTTGTTTTTTAAAGTCTGTCTTCACTGTCCAATTAAGAGTTATAGTTTTTATTATGCTATATTTTTTATTAATTAATGTTTATTAAATATTGAGTGTATTTAATATTAATTAAATACTAAGAAAATATTGTTCTTTGCATGGAGGGAGCTAGTTTTTCATTTAATTTGAAAAATGTTTATTTTTGAGAGTAGAAGATAAGTAAAAAAAAGGCTGTTCATTTCCTTTTTGTGGTATAAATCAGGAGAAAGTAATTATGAAGACAAATCTAAAAAAGTGAGTTAAGAGAGTTTTCTTGAAATCAAATTAACATGCATTGGGACTTCCCATCAAGATGGTGGCATAGGTAAATGCTGTACTCATCTCTTCCCACAGACACATCAAAACTAAAATAAACTACAGAATAGCCATCATTCAGAACCTCCTGAAATCTGGCTGAATGGAAGTCATATAACTAGGGTTTTAAAGAAGAAACCACATCAAGATTCTGGCAGGAGGGGTGGAGATGCAAAATGGTCTGGTCCAACACCCAAGGGTGGCAGATAAAAATCGGGAGGAATATCTTAGCTACTTAGGTCCCCCTGAGGAGTGCAAGGTCCCAGTCCCCTTATACCAGGGCCCCCAGTCAAGTTGCAGTGCCAGGAGGAAAAGCCGTCATAACTTCTGGCTTTAAAAAACAGCAGGAATTGAGGGTGGGGGTGATGAAGAACATCTAGAGGCCCAGACAGTTCCTCTTAAAGGGCCACAGACTTACTCAGAATCAATTGCTTTGAGCTCTAACACAGGGCAGTTGCTCGAAAGGCACCGGGGACATATGGGGAGGAATTGAATGGTCTGGTATCAGGGCAAGAGCTGGGGGGTGCAGCTTTCTCCCAGATAGAAGTGCTCTCACAGGCTATTGTTTCTTTTTTTTAAGCCCTCCCCCTACAGAGTCAGCAGGCAGGTGACATAACTTAGTCTCCATCACCCTGGCTCACATTGTTTGCCCTGGTGATTCTCTGGGACTCCACCCCAACCAGCTTTTAGCCTACACATGTTTTAGATGACTTTTCTTTCATCCAAGTACTAACCAGGCCTGACCGTGCTTAGCTTCCAAGATCAGGCGAGTTTGGGCGCGTTCAGGGTGGTATGGCCATAGACATGACTTTTCTATATGAATGGCCTGTCCTAGGTCACATTTCGGATTTTCCTAAAATCTCAAACAAGCAGCATCTGGCCTCAGTGAGTCCCATAACTCTTGCTGAGTGGCCCGAAGCCCAGCACAGGTAGCAGCCATCTGCAGATTGCTTTGTAGCTCATGCCAGGTGGCCTCAGGCAGAACACAGGCAGCATCTGACCTTGGTCTGTACCTCCCAGGAGGGCTCAGAACCATCCCACCCAGTGAACAGCTTCAGACCTCATGGAAGCATCATCACTTAATAACCTTCATAAGTAACACACTCAAGAGGCAGACTCAGAAGGCACCAGAGCCCTGCTGACAAGTCCTGCTCTGTGGAGTGAGCTCTTGCACAGTTGATTCTCCACTGTAGTCAGATGTCAGTGGTCAGTGGTTGTAGCCAGTCCTTGGCAGCTGATCAACGTAGGGGAAAATCTCTCCCATTGATGTGCCAGTATCAATCAGGGCTCAACTACAAGAGAGGGTGTACACACCCCACACAGGAGGTACACATTGAATGCCAAGCTTTGGTGATTGGGAAGGCTGTGCCATTGGACCCTACAGAACACCTAATATATTAGGCCACTCTACCAATCCTGGGAGGCATAGTAGCCCTAATACCAATACATAGAAGTAAACACAGTGAAGCTGCCAAATAAGGAGACAAACATACCCCAAATGGAAGAACAGAACAAAACTCCAGAAAAAAAATAAACAAAATGGAGAGACAAGCAATCTACTAGATGCAGATTTCAAAAACACTGCTGATTAGGATGCTCAGTGAATTTAGTGAGAACCTCAACAGCATAAAAAAGAACCAGTCAGAAATGAAGAATAATTTACAGGGAATTGACAGTATAGATGAAGCCGAGAATCAAATTAGTGATTTGGAATATAAGGAAGCAAAAAACAACCACTCAGACCAGCAAAAAAAAAAAAAAAAAATTAAAAAAAATGAGGATAGTGTGAGGAGCCTCTAGGACAACTTCAAGTGTACCAATATTCACATCATGAGGGTGCCTAAAGGAGAAGAGAGCAAGAAGTTGGAAACCTATTTGAAAAAAATAAAGATAGAGAACTTCCCTAACTTGGGGAAAGAAATAAACATTCAAGTCCAGGAAGCACAGAGAGTCCCAAACATGATGAACCCAAAGAGGCCCACATCAAGACACATCATAATTAAAATGCCAAATGTTAAACACACAGAGGGAATCTTAAAAACAGCAAGAGAAAAGCAGTTACTTACCTACTAGGGGGCTTCTGTAAGACCGTCAGTTGTCAGTTGATTTCTCAACAGAAACTTTGCAGACCAGAAGGGATTGGCAAGAAATATTCAAAGTGATAAAAGCAGGGACCTACAACCAAGATTACTTTATCCAGCAAAGTGATCATTTAGACTTGAAGGGCAGGTAAAGAGCTTCCCAGACAAGAAAAAGGTAAAGGAGTTCATCACTGCCAAACCAGTATTATATGAAATGTCAAAGGGTTTTTAAGAAGAAGAAATGAAAGATTAAAAATACGAACAATAAAATGGCAATAAATACTTATCTACCAACAATTGAATCTAAAAACAGAATAAATGAGCTAGCTGAACAGAACAGACTTACAGATACAGGGAACACTTTTTAACAATTGTCAGATGGGGAGTAGGGTAGGGGAATGGGTAAAAAGGGTGAAGGGATTAAGAAGCACAAATTGATTGTTATAGAATAGTGATGGGGATGTAAAGTACAGCATAGGGAATATAGGCAATAATATTCTAATTACTGTGTGTGTGGGGCCAGGCTGGGTGCAAGATTTGTTGGAATGTTATGTAATGTCTAATCACTGGGGTATATGCCTGAAATTAATATAATTGTGTCAACTATAATTGAAAAATTAAAAAATGATTTAAAATTTAAAAAAATTAAGTTTGTATGATAAGGTTAAAAAATCTACCTATCACCCTGGCTGTGTGGCTCAGTTGTTTGGAGCATCATTCCATGCACGAAAAGGTTGCCGGTTTGATTCCCAGTCAGGGCACGTGCGTAGGTTGCTAGTTTGATCCCCAGTTGGGGTGCATGAAGGAGGCTACTGATCAATGTTTCTCTCTTGTGTCAGTGTTTCTCTCTTTTTTCTTCCCTCTCTCTCTCAAAATCAATGGAACCATGTCCTCGAGAGAGAATTAAAGTATCAGTTTATCATCTATATCTGAATTGGAAGTTCCTATATATAAATCAGCTTGCCCACTACAAGTTAGGTTACATATTTTTTTTTTTTTTTAAGATTTTATTTATTTACTTTTAGAGAGGGAAGGGAGAGGGGGAGAGAGAGAGAGAGAAACATCAATGTGCGGTTGCTGGGGGACATGGCCTGCAACCTAGGCATGTGCCCTGACTGGGAATTGAACCTGCGATGCCTGGTTCGCAGGCCGCGCTCAATCCACTGAGCTACGCCAGCCAGGGCACATATTTTTTTAAAAATAGAAAAAATTAACATGCATTGGGTTTTTACAATTTCTCAGTGGTAAACATTTAATATTATTGAGCATGAAGAAGTTAGCAGTGTTAAGATACTATTGTAGTCTTCTGGTTTTCCTTACCACCACTTTGATAGTATTTAATTCATGATCTCATCAGCATTTGTTTACTCTATATGTTGTGTATCTTTTATTTTCATGTGCACAGAAAAGGCACATATCCTAGGTGTAAAACTCAATAAGTTTTCAGAAACAGACCTTCCTCATTTAACCAGCAGCAAGTCAACTAAGAATAATAGTGGCTCCCAAAAGTCCACTTTCATCCCTGCTGTGTTCTTTTCCAGTGCCTCTCCCTGTATGCTTCTTACTAAACTAAAAATGAATATATCCAGATGAAACACCATCTGATTTTAACCAGATCTGTCATAACATTCAACTCAGTCAGAGTGATCTTGACCTGCATCTTTTCCCTTTCTCTGAATCTCACTTCATCCCCAGAGATCAAAGTTGGAGCTTTATACTCACAGGCCTGTGCCATCTTCCTTTTCTCAGTGAGCTACTATTATTAGGTTATTGCAGTTCAGTCACTTTTTTTACTGAGTAACCATAGTTAAATGTTAAGATGACCAGTATTTGGTAATGATGTTGTATTCAGAACTTTAGCAGTAGATATTTTATGTGAATTGAAGCCAGGTAGTCCATATTGTCACGGAAATCCATGGAAAAGCCAAAAAGTGTAGGAAAATGGAGGTGTTTTATTCTAACTTTGTATAGTTTTCTTAATACTAGATTGTTTGTTATTGTTCTCAGATTTTGAGGATGACATGATTATAACATCTGATGTCTCCCGATATATTGAAGACCCTAGTTTTGGATATGAAGACTTTGCCAGACGAGGAGAAGAGCATTTGCCAACATTCCGAGCTCAGGTATGAGATGTCTTTATTTCAGAGAAACTAGAGAATAAATACTGTTATTTAAATTGTGAAATAATGAAATATAAATAAATTGGCTTCTAAAGAAATTAGTATATAATTTTGATAGAGTCTGTGAATCTTCCTATTTAATCTAGTTTTCAGCCTAGTATATATAATTTGATATCCCAATAGATG
Source organism: Tonatia bakeri (assembly GCA_004024845.1). Taxonomy (NCBI): domain Eukaryota; kingdom Metazoa; phylum Chordata; class Mammalia; order Chiroptera; family Phyllostomidae; genus Tonatia; species Tonatia bakeri. The sequence goes on from PVIA01012357.1 coordinate 35,180, forward strand.
CATTATTATTTCAATGTTTTCCCCACTTAGAAGGCAAAAGGAAACTGTTTTATTCAGTTACTTGCTTTTTGACATTGTAGTTGGATAATATTCATACCATTTTGTGGGGAGGAGCATAGCAGGGAAAAAATCAAGGGATGTATCACATTTATTATTAAAAGACATTTTATAATAAGATTATAAACCACTAACTAATGGCATAAGAGTTATTCCTTCCCCATTCTTAGCAAAATATAGCCTCAATAATGATGTGGCCCCTACAGAGGGTATAAACTTGAATTAATACAAACCCCTTTGCACCTCTTCTAGATGATCTAACTGTCCATGTTACTGAATAGGTTTGGTCACATAGGAGTAGTCCAAGATCTCCTGGGGTCCTTCCAGATTAGGGTGTAGTTTGCATAGTATTGTACCGGAAGTACACAGGAAGTAACCAGTTTGTGACTGACATGCTAAACCCTGGACCCCACTGAGAAAACAATGACACTCTAACTTACAAAGTGATGTGAAGGCTTCTTAGTAAAGCTACAAACTTAGAAATAAATTTGAAATATCTTCACTTACTTGCTTAAGTAGTTATAGTTAATAAAAACCTAGAGTTTGTTTAAATGAAGAATACCCATTTTTTTATTGGATACATTTTATTCTTTTAGGACTATACCTGGGAAAATCATGGGTTCTCCCTGGTGAACAGACTTTATTCTGACATTGGACATCTTCTTGATGAAAAGTTTCGCATGGTCTACAGTCTCACCTATAACACTATGGCCACCCACGAGGATGCTGACACAACCATGCTGCACAGAGCTTTATTTAACTATGTTCACTGTATGTTTGGAATCAGGTATGTTCACTGTGGAGGCAGTTCTATACATTTCTAAAGGAAAAGTCTGACATGAGTCTTACTTCTATCCTATAGGAGTATATAGTCCTGGTGAGAAAATATTAATGTGGGCTTCTGATTTTTAAAAAATTAATTTCACTTTATAGGAAAGCATTTGTCTATGAGTAAGTATTGTAATCTTAACATGCATATATAAATATAGTCATATAACAATTTACTAGTGAGGGGGAAAAAATCAGGAATCATTGGAAATAGGATAAAATCAGACTCAGTTTGAGAATCCTTCCTGGAAGAATTAGCAGTTAAATACCATATGTGGTATTTCTTTAGATCACTTTAATAAATGCTGGTTAGTTAGTTTTAAAGGAATGGTAATTAGGGTATAAATAAAACTAGGAGAGATTCTGCCCTCATAAAGCTTCATAAGTCCACATAACCCTGAAACAAAACTATCAGTGTAAATTAATAGCCTCTACATTATAAAATTAGCATTGAGTGGATGGAGATGGACAAGGGTATAAGAAGAACAAATGGTAATGTGAAAAAATATAAAAAATAAATTAAAAAATAAAATTAAAAATTAGTATTGAGAAGACAGTGAATAAATGAGATCGAATGGTCTAATCAGGAAAGCATTTTTCTTTCTCAGTGTGGAGAGAATGTGCCTCTGCAAGCTGGTTTTTGGAGTCTTATGAAGACACATTTGCAGAAAGTCTCCAGTTATGAATGCATGACTTTGACTCTGTACTCTGTCCTTTCTGATAAAGTATCAGAAAGCCTTTGTGAAGTGGAATTAGAATTTAATTGTTAAGTAAAGTAGTTTTAAAATTTTAGCTAAGAAAAAACAAATTTCCTGGAATACCAACATTCTACCTAAAAGAGTGTTACAATGGTAAATAATAACTGCTATTTACCCATTTACCATCCTAGTCAATAAGTTGTCACAGAATTATCACATTTTTAAAACTCGGATATTATACATATCTAATTAAAAAGAATAAATGCCAATAGAATTTAATTTAGTTGTGATAAATGTTTATTATATTCATGATAATAAATAACATGCTATGCTGATTATATTTATCTATGGGATGGTACTAAATACAGTTTATATAAAATCCTTGAGACACTGTTTTAACTGTGTTATGTTGGGTTAAAAATTAACTGAAAATGCAGAAATTTCACCGCCCCCCCCCCCACACACACACTGCATTTACCCTCCTATCCGCCTCTGTGCATTTACTCTGGCCTCACTTGCTTGTTGTGGATGTGCTGTCAGTGCTCCTGTGCACTTGGGCACAAAGCCCCACCTTCTCTCATCTCCAGAGATCCTCATTCTAGCAATCTCCCTTTTCTGTGTGATCACCTTTACAAATCTCTTTATTGGATCTTTCTCATCAGTATATAAACTTGCTGTTATTTCTCTCATCTTAAAAACTTTGTTTTCTTCATTCTGCTTGTCCCTCTGGCTTTTGCCTCACTTTTCTGCTCCTGTGCACAGCCAGTCTCTTTGAAAACACTTTATATATCTACTGTCAGCATTTTCTCATCTCTCATTCTCTCTTGAACCTGCTTCCAGATCAGGCTTTTACTCCTCCTTCTCTAACAAAACTGGTCTCCTTGAGGTTGCCAGTGGCCTCTGTGTAGCTAATTCTGGTGGTTGGTTTCCAGTTATCATCTTATTTGAGTCAGCAGCACTGGACACAGTTCATTACTCCTTTCTTGAAACACTCAACTCCTGCCTAGGGCTTTATATTTGTTCCTCAGGTATTTCTCAGATGTGAGCCTCTCAGAGAGAAGCCTTCCTGCCTGCCCCATCTAAAAATTACAGCTCCTCTCCTAGCCACCAGTTTCATTTTATCTCAATAGCAGTTATGACCATCTGACATACTATTCTTTTTCTTTTTAATTTTTCTTTTTTCTCCAGTAGAGTTTAAATTCCCCGAGACCAGGGATTTTTGTCTGTTTGGTTCATTTGTCTACTTCCAGTGCTTTTTTACAAGAATACATGGAAAATACATGGCACATAATAGACATTCAATAAATATTTTTTTTAATTCTTTATTTTATTGATTATGCAACTACAGTTGGCCCATTTTCCCCCCTCACTCCCCACCACCCTGCCCATCCCCTCCCACCCTCATTCCCCCCTTTAGTTCATGTCCGTGTGTCATAAGTTCTCTAGTGTCTACATGTCCCATACTATTCCTACCCTCCCCCTGTCTATTTTCTACCTACTGTCTATGC